>DWMZ01004216.1:0-11938 GCA_018249855.1 Eueides tales michaeli
TTATATATATATATATATATATATATATATATATATATATATATATATATATATATATATATATATATATATATATATATATATATATATATTTCTTCATTTCAATCTTTGTCATTTGACAGACAGTAATTTTATTAATTTTGTAGTAAGCAATTCTGCTTTTATATAAGTAATAAGTAAATTAGTAAAACGCCTGATTACAGAATATTCAGTATTTACATGTTAGGTCAATCATTAATAAATAAATATTTTACGCTAATGGTTTTCCAAATTATACAGCATACAGTAAACTTGACAAATGATTATCTGACATCTTTATAATATGTTACTTGCACTGCTCGATAACAGTAACAGTGGACTCGAGGAAATGAAAATATGACATTAATATTTATATCATATTTCCATATTTGATTCATAATTTTGTTTTCTAATCATAATTTTGAAATAGATAGGCAAACATAAGCATCCTAATTATATAGAAAAGTTTTCTTGACAAAATGTTAAATCATCTTTTTCGTAGGTACAGAATATGAATAGCATACTAATATGGAATGTGTCAGCGTAAAAGAACGATGAACATAACAGGATGATTTGTCGTGAAGATAAACGAACACATACGTTCAAATGTTTCATGTATTGTATTGTGATTTTCATCCTTATATGTTCTTACCTATTACATTATTCTTATATTCAAACAGATAAGGTGTCAACGAGTATATCAATTGCCATTTCCACATTTGGTCCTTTTACTAGTATTAATTAGCAATTACAGTTTACAAGTATATAAATAAACACAAAAATAACAAATGTATGAATCTAATAAAAGCGTGTAGTTAATAATGTTACAACAACACACAAGCTATCTTGTAATGAAATTTCATTCGGCAGGAACATATTCTCAGAACGTAATAGGTACGCCAGATAACTGTTTTGGAACGTTTCCGGCTACATGAATATAACTTTACCGGAACTGGTTGAAATCATTGTAAAATTTTCTTACTTTAAGTGTTTTGAAATGTAGGTAAGCGTTATATCTGTTTTTTGTGTTTATAGATTTTTGTTGGAAAGAAATTTGATGGTTATCATTTGTAGGATAAGTATTTTTTTTTATTTATGGTGAGTTTTTTTATTGAGGTGGCGGCTACAAAGGATTAGAAAGCATTAAATTATCCATTTGAAATTATTACATATTAAATTTCCTCGAGTGAATTTCGAACCCTCGACCTATCACGTTTACAGTTACACGGGAAGGGGCGTGTCGTGGCTCAGGAGCATAAGCATGCCACTGTAGTAAGCGGATTAGGATGTTGGTTCGATTTCCACTCGAGGAAATGAAATCTATACTTATAACAAATCTGTAACTGTTTACTATCTGTCCATGGAAGATGATAAAGATATTAATAAAAATGTTTTAGGGAACGTTTGTGAACGTTATAGAGCCTAAAATTGTTATTTTATTTTTTTTGTCTGTTTGTACGCGCTAATCTCAAAAATGACTAACCAGATTTAAATGTTTTCATTGTTATATTTTAGCAACTTACTTTCAACGTTTAGTGTTTTCTACAAAATTTGGCATAGTTGAATAATATACCTTGATTCATCTTTTAAAAAAGTTTTATCCTGCATAATAATGGAAAAATTACAGGATCAGACGGAAAGTGGTGGGGGGAGGGGTCCACAATAATATTCATATTATTGTTTACTGTTATTTTTTACCTTTATGTTCTTAAATTATTTTTTACTTTTAGTTCGATGTACTTCTTTTAAACTATATGAATTAAACATCAGAAGGATCCATGTTGTTACTAATAGTAGGTATAACTTTTCTGGTAGATGTGCATGTTTTACTTTTAGATTAGGGAATATATATTTTTTTTGATATGAATGACTAGCACTTCAGATAAACATTGATCGAGTTTCACAGAAGACGCCCTTGCGACACCGTTTTCTCTATTGTTGGTACCTTCCACGGTAACCAAGCTAAGGTCAGAGCTCTTTTCGCTCGGCCTCCCCTAGGCTGCTAACATTGTAGAGGCCAACAGGGCCTCAGCATCAGCATATTGTACAATCGAAAAAAGAAAAGAGAAAAGCATATTGTCAAAATGAAGAAAAATTAACCAGGATATCGTTAAATAGGTATTAGGGTTATAGGTAATGTATATCAGGTTTTCTCCGACATTTTTTAGGTCACTACTTGGGATGTAAAGCGATAAACAACTATTCTCGCATTTCTTACTTATTTTAGTAATAGTTTAGGATATATAAAAAAATTAAGCTGTTTAACAACCATTCTTGCCATTAGTCTAACTTTTTAATATTTATAACAGGTATATTTTAGTATTTCATTAGTCTGCCCTCTTTAAATAAAATTTAACCACATTTTTGGAAACCACTTAAGTGGTCCGTGGTGGCACGGGTGGCATTACCTAAGGTGGCATCCGTTTGTCAGTTGACATAATTATTATATCAAACTAACGCCAATGATTTTTTAATTTCCTCGTGCTGCCCTGGATTCTTATTAAATGAGCTTACCGTATCTTGTGTCTTCTATTGTGATGAGCTTGAAACTTTATTTTTTTATGAACAGG
This sequence comes from Eueides tales michaeli, assembly GCA_018249855.1. Lineage (NCBI taxonomy): Eukaryota > Metazoa > Arthropoda > Insecta > Lepidoptera > Nymphalidae > Eueides > Eueides tales. The sequence goes on from DWMZ01004216.1 coordinate 2,589, forward strand.
TCCCAGGTGGTTGAAAGTTTCCAACCATCTTCTCAATTGAAATTATGGGCAGAGGGAATCTAGAAATCTAGTGTTAAGAAACTTCATTACCATTAAGTCACTTCTGATCCCTTAGGCTTTGCGTTTTGAGTGGCGGAACTTAACGCCGCTTGAGTTATCAGGGCGAGGAAATGAAAATGTTAAATATTCTAGTCCTCTGAGTGGAAATAGAACTTATTTCTTGATGATGGCACAAGCGTATGACTATAAACGCTACGTTTATGCATTTATAGTCACATGCTTGTGCCATCATCAAGAAATAATATTTAATTAAAATTTTTATCAAAACAGTTATCATAAAAGTATTGATGTTCATATATGTGAGTATTGTTAAGTTTTCGTTTAATCACGTTGTTAACTAGACGGGGCGGATGTTGCAACAGCCTGAGCCTTGGGGTAAGTACCTACGTTGCGTTTACGAGCTTGTTAATAAAGGACGTTTTAATATACATATCTTTATAACTTTTGTATTTAGCAAATAGCGACCCTATGCAGCCAATTAAACAAATTATGACAAACAGAAGATTCACCCGGTGGTAGTTTCCTGTAAAACTGATACTACAGACATTTTTATGTAACTTGACGAATCAAAAGTGCTTGTAATACGTTACGGCTATTTATTGATTCAATGATGACAATGGTTGCTTTCATGATCAGTGAACCGACGTCCACTGCTGGACGTAAGCTTTCCCAATGCGCCTCCAGTAGGACACAGACCACACAAAAACGGACGGTTTTGTGTCCTACGGGCCTCTGCGACCCACACCGCGCCTAGATGTATATATAACGGTTGACAACTTCGAAAACAGAGTTCCCAATGGTTATAGGGGTGGGCTCAACGTGGACATTCGACATTACTTGCGTCTTATCAATATTCATTTTAAGGCCCACCTGTTGGGAGACTCTGTTGAGGATAGTGTCTTCGAGCATTGTGCCTAAGTCCTCCAGAGATCCTGCCATGACAACGATTTCATCTGCAAATCGAAGGTGAGTGTATACTCACCGTTAATGTTGATGCCGAATACTTTCCATTCAAAAAGTTTGAAGGCTACTAACGCGGTGGTTTACCACCGTTATATGAGAGATATGACGTCTCCCTGTCTTACCCCGCGTCGTAATGGAATTGCCTTTGTACGCTCTTCTTGTATTCGGATCGACATAATGGCGTTTTGGTACAAACACTTCAACACTTTTATAGAACGATAGTCAATACGGCACCGTTGGAGAGATTGAAGCACAGCCCAAATCTCGATCGAATTTCGATCGAGATTTAGGCTCCCTGTAATGACCTAATTGATTAGAATATTTTGATTTTGATTTTTACTATTATTTAAGGAAATCGAAAAAGAAAAAATATTATGCATGAACCACCATGTCTTTTCCGAATATAGGAGAAGTCACCGACCATCTCACTAGTTGAAGTAATAATTATTATTTCATTTTTCTTTGACATTAAAAAAAACACTACTATTATACTACATAAGCATATTAAATATATATAATTAAACAAAATTTGTTTAAGTTAGAAGTTATAGCTATTAACGATAACCCTGCTAATTCTTAGTACAGATTCATTATTACATATTTTGTTGTAATAGAAAATTTTCAGAATTAACTTACTTTATATTTTGTATTGAAATCTTTTAACGTTAAAAATGTTATTCATTCAATTGTTAGTAGTGTAGTCAATTGTTCAATTGTTATTCATTAAATTATTGAATTTAACACACAGATTTTGCAGACTATTGAGTGTGCTGACAAAAGTGAATAAATCTTAAAATTGTATTCGAAAAATTACTATCTGTCTGTGCACCTTTCCCACATAGTGCGATGTAACGATTTAACGATACATCGCTATTTGCAATTGATCGGCTGTGTAAATCGAAGTCATAACTTGTCGCGTTTACAGTCACATTCATGTGCCCCTGTGCCTCGACAGGCCTTAATTAATTATGTACTCTCGTTAATAGTAAATAAACTAAAAATAATGAAACTATTTGACTTTTCATTCTTTTTCTTACTGAGACATGATAGTCACAAATAACAAGGTTAATTGTTTACGTTTACTTACGTCGATGATATCGCCGTTGGAAAGCGATTTTCTTATGGTATTCTGTGTAGCATTAATCACATACTCCATGGCGCTGAAACGCTCATCTAATATTTTCAAAATGTAATTCAGGAAGCGCGCTTAGCAGATGCAATTAATGAGAGAATTTTTAAATTAAGAATATTTTTTAAAGCGATTACGCATTTACTAATTATTGAATTATTTTAATCTGTGGAAGCGTGATGTTTTAAATCTAAATGAAATAATATAGATAAATTTGTATAGAGTAAGGCGTAATGAGATTTTCTAATTCAAATCATTTGCAAAAGCTACAGACGTTAAATAAATACCTACAAATTTTAGAAGCATTTATTTCATTGTCAATAATTTACTTCCTAAATTTAGGTGAAATTCAAAATACAAAGAGCTTCTTTATATAAATATATGCCTTGGCCTTGTGCCTAGTAATACTTTGACTATTTATATTTATGTAGGTTTATATTTATATTTAAGTGTTTCTCCTAAAATTTCTTCCCAATTAAATTACAAATGGTTGTTTTAAGCTGCATTAAACAATTGTATAGAGTATAGGTAAGACTATTTATTAATTTTGCGTAGTATGCCACCATTGAGGTAGACAATTATAAGAGAACCTGACCTCCAAAATTTGTCTACTGGAGGAAATTGAATAAAAAATTAAACAATTTTTAATGTACTAAATAACTTAGTATTAAATTTATGTATGTTATATTTCCTTTATAAAATACAGTTCTATGTATTTTGATATGTTGTAAACGCATAATAATTTTAATTCTCTTGAACTTTACGTATCTTTCTTAGACAGTGAGAGAGAGACGTCTAGTATTAAAGACAAATGTTTTGTGAAAATTTCTAATCATATTTTATCTTATTACAGTTTTTTTTAAATAAATTGAAAAAAATATTTTTTTTTTTAGTTTCACGCTGTATCCCGCACGAGGCAAGGTAGGCAGAGGGAACATGGGAACATAGTGTTAAGACACTCCGTTCCACTTCCATTCCCCACTTTCCGCCGAATTAGAGGCATCGCGTGTTGAGCGGCGAAACTCAACGCCGCGCTTTGCCTTATTACCAGAGCGTTGAAATGAAACATTAAATATTTAAATTGAAAATATTAAATATTTAATTTCCTCGACTGGGGATCGAGCCCAGAACTTGCCGGTTACAGTCACATGCTTGTGCCGCTGCGCCACGACAGGCCTCATGAAAAAATAATAATAATAGAAATTATAAATTCATATCATTAGCTATTAAGGTCATATAAACAAATTAATAATATATAGAGATGGGTATTAGATTTAAGTAAATATTCAATTTTGGTTAAGATTAATTAACAACGTTAAATTTAAATTAAGTTACTTTGTATGATGTAATAAAAACAAATAAATACGCAGCTTTGAAACGTCCATCATGACATCAAAGCGATTTCAGCTTTTGTAGACTAAAGGTTATACGATTTTTGTTGGAAGCTTGTCAAAAATAAAGCTTTATTGAAATTTGCCAATCGTAAACTACTGGTGTTAAATTTTGTAGTATACTTACTTACTGGTCTTTTCTAATAACATTTAAAACCAAAAAAAATGTTTTTTATTAAGGATCGTAGCGAATATTGAATAAAATCTTATTACAATAGAGATCCTTAATTTGGTACAAAATAATATTTTCATATTAATAATTCTCAATTTATGAAGCGCGATTGAATTACGCAGTTCGTTGATTCACTTTAGCGTTGGCGGTGATTGTATTCCGTAGTAAAGCTTCTTTAAGCAATTATCAGTTTAACTTAATATTATATAGCCGAATAAAATTATATCATAAAATATTATCTTACCTCATTTAAAACACATGTTATTTTTCACATATTTATTTTTCTATGTTCATTAATAATTAATACATACAGCCATATTCTTATAAATATTATGTTTGTAAAAGACAAAGTAATTTTTAATAATAACTCTTATCTCGACCATAACTAAGAAGACAATATAAAATATAAATCAAATGGAAGACAATTTTATGGTACTTGATATATCGGCGATCGTGTGGCTGGCACTGCTTACTCGAAGTTTTCCGCTGTCTTGTTGATACAATATGAGATATGCGTAGTTCTGTTAGAATACCTATAGGATAAAGGTTGAGACGTTTTATAAAGTTTATTTTTTATACTATATCCACACCATCTTTTATATAACTACTTTTATATATGTTTTAGCCTTTTTCGCCTCCAAATAGACTGGGTCGCCTGATTATAAGTTTATTCTTATGAACATTATAACACGTCAGTAATCGCTCGAGCAATTTATCTCCCTTTTATGTGACAATTTGTGTTCATAAAGTTGTATTGTGAATCCGTCTGATGTTATGTCAGCTACAATTCCAAGTATGAAATATGTATATAAAATAATTGACGTATTAAATTTTTGTTTTTTTAAAATAGTATATTATTTTATTTAGCATTATGCAGATCCCAAAATTTTAAAGGTAAGTCACTCCGTGCCATATTTCGCCTAATGTAGAGTCATTTCGTATCAAAGGGTGGGGACCAATGCCAAGCGTTGTTAAATTTACGAAATATAGAAACTAAGCCAATAACGTCACAATATTTTCAATAAAATTAAAAGCTTTATATAACGTATGTGAGTTAACTGTATATAGTATATCCATCCAGATATGAGTGTAATGGTACCCTGTGATCTACAGCGAGATCATGTGTGTCGAAGAACACGCTGCTATTGAACATTGGAACATTTTTTATTTTTCAGGCGTATGGCGTATACCTATATTGTAAACGAGACCTGCCACGCAGAGCCACAAGTGTGCGGCTGCAAACACGAAAGGTTGTGGATTCGATCCACCACTCGAGTATATGAATTTTTAATATTTTAATTTCTTTGCTCCGGTTATAAGCCAAAGCGCGGTGTTGAGTTTCGTTACTCAACGTGCAATGGTTTAAATGCATCCGAAAGTGGGGAACGGAACGGCTTGTCTTAATACCAGGTTCCCTCTGCTTACCTGGGAAAGTTAAAAAGCATTTATATAATGTAAGTTATTCAGAAACATAAATGGCCTGAATACTATATTTGATCTTTTTTTAAAGATAATTATATACTTTGTCACAATTTCTTGTAAGTATCGCTACCAACAATGATGAAAGGAGGGTCACTATAACTTTTATCATCTTATTGGAATAAGCTGCTTTTATGACGAATACGTGACTTGATGTGTATAAAGATGGTTATATTAAGGTAAAGATAAATATCATTGAGGAATTGATTTTGAACAGAAATGTTGAATGGACAATATAATGGCTGTTATTATTACATGGACACAATAGAATAAAATAAAAAAATGTTCCATTGCTACTTCCATACTACTAGTAAGTTTATTATTAAGGAAAATTTCTATTTTTAGTATTGTTAAAAAATATTATAGTCTTATAATTGTAGTTCATTTGATACAAAATAAGTGCATACGCCTGAAAACTTAACTTTGTCCACAGTTATAAGTTGTATTTCCGTACTGTATGCAATTAATAACGTTAATGTTACTAAATAAATGTGACTAAACAAAATTCATCATAGCTACTAAAACCCGCCATCCTGTCAATGTCTTAAAGATTCAATGCTCTACTTCGGTATGATCTGGTATGATCCACGTCACCACGGTGGACACACGAATCGAAGCATGGGCACCATTATCAACAGTAGGCGAACTCATCCAACCCACTTCTATTGACTAATTCCAAGACATTAACAAGGGTCTTAAACCTTAAGCCTCAGGATCTGTTCGAGTCTCGAACAGAATCTAAATTTGCCACTTGAAAAATTTAAAGTGAAAGTTAAAAATGTATTATTGGGCAAAGCATATTATTCAATTCAAGAATATTACCACGATAAGAATGCGTAGGATTAAGTTATGTTGGTATTCACTCAGTAAGCTAACTATGTTATATATTTAACTAGTTGTTACCCGCGACTTCGTCCGCGTTCACTATTTTGGTCATAGTGACTTACAAATGAAAGATAGATATATGTTAAAACTTATAGGTTAAAATCCCTATAAGTTTTAAATTATTATATTATTCTGATATCAAAGCTATATTACTGCAAAGTTTCATGAAAATCCGTTCAGTAGTTTTTGCGTGAAAGAGTAACAAACATACACACATCCGTACAATCTTTCGGATTTATAATATTAATAAGATAAGATAAGATTTAATTGATATTTTGAAAAGAGCAACTGTTGGGTTTCTTGCCGGCTCTTCTCAGCAGAGCCGCCTTCCGAGCCGGTGGTTCGAGTTCTGTAGGACTGATACTACACACATTTCTATGTAACTTGATGGTTCAAAAGTGCTTGTAATGGCCTAATGGAGTAAAGAATGTTTAGATTTGATTTGAACATGGTGTCAAGCCACTCGGATTCATTCGACATCTTCCGCCAAATTAAGGGCATTGCGTGTTGAGTGACGAACCTCAACGCCGCCCTTTATCTTGTTACCAGAACGAAGAAATGTCAAAAATGAAATATTTAATTTAAAAATAATTAAATCATAAGTTAAATTTTTAATGTTTACATTTCTTCGAAATATTTAATGAATACATTTCTTCGAAATATTTTCAATTTAAATATTTCATGATTTTTTGTTCATTTCTTCGCTTCATTTGGTCATACTTATTTATAATTAAATTTTCAATAGACGCGGGTTGAAATCCCTCTTCGTCCAAAATGTTTCTAAATAAGTATTTAAAAAATCATTTTTATGCGTCTTTCAAGATTTACTCGAAAAGATATACAAAAAATAAATTTTAAATCGCTCTCCTGAGTTAAAGTTTTTGCATTAAATGCTAGTTATAAGTAACATATATTAGTAATAAATAATAGACTAATAATTTTCCGAAAAAAAAGGCCAATGAAACAGATGGAGGCTTGTAATGCAATTTTATTACTGATGTTTTTAAGTGATATCTTATATAATTGATTTAATTATTTGTATTTAAATGATGTCCATACTAATATTATAAATAAGGAAGTGACTCTGTCTGCATGTGACACAATGACGACCCAATTCCTTAGACCCATTGACGAAATTTCATATAGAGATACTTGAGGTTTTGGGATGAACATAGAACATCTTTTTAATATTTCCACGAATTATCTTGTTTTAAGAAAAATTCGCCGAAAATTGGCGACTTCAATCCTTATTTGGGGTACACTGGCTAAATCTTGAGAGACTCATAATAATGTTGTTCTCCAAAAAAATATTGTCATTTAAAAAGCCTATAAAAAGTTCCGGGATGATATATTATCTCTGAAGACTAAGCCACAGTAACCACATAATTAATTTAAACTTTCCTGAGTCATCTTTTTTTTCATAATTTATGAAAAAAATAAAATATATACCATATTTATTTTCTATATTTTCTTCGTTTTGGTAATGGCTCTGATCAAAATAAATATAAGAGTAGTCGCGGGGCAGGGTTACAAGCATGCGACTAAACGCAGCAGATTGTGGGTTTGATTCCTACTGTAGGCGATGTAATTAAACATTTTTATACTTAATATTTTTATTTTTTCGCTCTGGTAAAGAGGCAATGCACGGTACATACGAGTATTTGAGTTCTATATAAATTTTCAAAATAGAAATAAGTATCTAATGGAATGAAAAATTTAAAAATATATAATCAACATGAAGGCTTTATAAATTAAACTTGTTTTTACCATCCATAAAAGAGCCATAATAAAAATTCAGTCCTTCGTTTAAAGTTTAGACAACGTGTTGATGTAGATTTTAAATTAATTAATGAAAAAAAATTTAAAAAAAATTTTACCTACGTGACGCAATTGTTAAGGCATGCCGCTTTATGAATGTCTAAAGCGGCTCTACAGCTGACTACCGTGTTCCGTATTTGAACGGAGGGTGATACTGCGGTTACCCTGCGTTCAAATACTAATTATTGTTTTAAATATTTTTTTTTGAATACTAGTATAGTAGTTTTTGTTTTGACATTCTTTAAAGTGTTAATTCACACTTAAGATAAAAATATTTACCTAAAAATGTATAAAAATTTGAACTTAGCGGAATTTGAACCCGCGCCCCAAGGAAGCAGTTCAAGCGCTCTTTCCACTAGGCCACTGTAAAAATTTTAAATTTTTAATTTCGATTTCATGGATTTGTATTTAACCGATTCTTATCCATTCGTCTAAAATCCCTAGTTTTAGTTTAGACGTAGCTTGGCGCGCGCCAAGCTAAGTCTTGTTAGCTGTATAACATTTGTACCACCGGGTGGTTACCGCAAGTCTGAAACAACATTTATTTTTTTTATTTACATAATCTATAATTTATTTCGACTCCTTTAATCTATAATTTTTCGGTATTATTATGTCTGAAATAAGTTTATAAGATAAAATAAGACAAAGACAAATCTTAAAAAATAAAACCAGGACTTAAGAAAATTGCGAAATCTTAAAAAACATAGTGCCTCCACACGTTTACAAGTTCGTTAGGGTGGATTAAAAATATTATACTTATAGTTTTTTTTTCAATACAGCATTATTATAAAGCTTAACAGTAAATTACTGCTTAACAGTAAATTACTGTTTATTGTACAGAAGAATGTATTGTTAATATAATTTTATCGTTTTCAGATCATTTGTTATAAAAGGAAAATTCAATTTCATACTGACACGCGTCCTCAAACAAATTGGATCTTAAGAAACATCTTATGTACAACAATATATTCTTATAAGATTTATCTTTCACGCTACATTCTCGACGTTATTAAAGCCATGAAACCATAACATTTATATTTCAATGATAATAGTTGCATATTGAAGTATTAGATAAAAAGAGATATGTGTGTGTAAATAGTTTATAAAAGTTTATTGATATAAACTATTTACACACACTTTCTTGCCGCTTTCATTAGGCGGTTAGAATGTGCAATAGTGCAATTCCCAATTTAGCCACAAAAGAGCTTAATAAGGTAAGACAAATTGCGGTTTTAAATTTTACGCCAAGCATATTTATCGGACTTCTGTATTTAAAAAGGAGGCTTATATACAATTATTTTGTTTTATGTGTATCCGTCCATTTTTATTTGTAAATTGATTTTGGAAATTATTTCTTATTTGAACAAGTTCCCCCATTCACCAAGTCAGAATCTGATGATAAAATCCCAGGGTATTATAACTACAGTACAGAGTGGTCGTGGTCAACATGGTA
>DWMZ01004217.1:0-11938 GCA_018249855.1 Eueides tales michaeli
CACCTGTAAAATCGCCAACAAACATAACTAATATAGATAGAAATCACTGCCTAAATAGTAACAAAGTAAATTTGAATACCGAAAATAATAGTCTCTTTCAGAACAATATTCCTCATATTGAAGAAGTCAATTCTGATAAATCACGGCCACTTACTTTTAGTAATAATGGAATTACCAATTTAAAACAAATTACTAATAACACTTCTAATCTAATAAAAAGCTCAAATAAAAATTTTACCAGATAGTCACACCCAAAAAGAATATAAGTCATAAAACTACGGACGATACTAAAAAGATATTAGAAACTAAAAATAAAGAAGTCAGCTATTTGTATTCACCGAATTTGTTTTGCCCACTCAAATCCATATATTCCGCAAACGCAAAAAGTGAAATACGATCAGATACCATAAACTGCAAAAAATTTAACGTCAAGCGAATAATACCTCATTACCATATGATAAATTCAAATGAATATCAAAGTGAAACATCGTCAAATAGTTTAGTCCACAAAGATATAGTTAATAGTTGCAATAAAATATTAGTTACGTCTCCTCTATCGAAACACATTTTTCCAGATAATATAAATAATAAACAAAATATTTCACCATTTAGTAACGAATCTAAGAATTCCGTACCAGTGCCATGTTGCTTGAACCATGCAATTTTTCAAGACACAATATGTGAAGTACGTATAAATAATGAAAAAAACATAAAACGAAAACAAAGGAAGACTACGGCTGAAGAAAATATAGCATCAAAGAAACGTATACTAGATGCGTCAATAAATAGAATTTCTGAAGAGATGCCATTTCAAGTTTCGACAAGTAGTAAGCCACAAGTAGTTAATAAAATAGGCAGATTCATACAGTCAGTTCCAGTTCAAGATTTTACACCCGCTTCAGGAGATTTGCTACCAAAATTTAACTCGAATATTGAACCTCAACAATTTGTGCGCCCAAATGTAAATTCATATAGCGTACAAAACACAAATAATATATGTAAAACATTTAAAAATATTAATAACTATAGCACGGAAATTAGAAATGAAACCCTTAATGTTGTAAAACAAAGAGAAAATAACGTGAATATTTATGGTGTTCATTATGTCCATAATCAAAAATTAGAAGCAATTCAAAAAGTTTCAAGAAAACAGATAAAACAACGGATGTTAGATAAACATCCATTCTTGATACAAAGATTACAAACAACTCCAGCACAAATAAATGCATCTAAAATTACTATAGAAAATAATAATCAGACGAGTGATTTGTCAAATAAAGGGTATTCTCCCGCCATTTTGCCCATACCTACATTTGAAAACACTTTCAATAATATTATGAAATTGCAAGTTAATTATAAAAGTTCTAATATTTGGAAGGATCAGCTCTAAAGTCAATTTAATAAAGAAAATATATTCACGTGTCAAAGAAAATTAACATTTTTTGAGAAAATTATAATATGAAATATTCTTTAAGTTCAAACATAAAAAAAAAATATTCAAGATAATATAAAATAGGTGATAGATTAGGTAATCAATAATAAACATGCAAAAAATTTTAATATAAACTTGCATACAATTTTTTGTTTTGTAGTCTGCAATATTTACGAAAATACTTGTGAAACTATGATTAATTATTACAGTTAATGTATTCTTTATTACATTTCTTGAAAAGTGGCAAGTACCTAAGAACTGTCTGGTGCAGTTCGGGTAGAGATAGATATTTAGTTAAGTATTGTACATTTCTTGAGGCAAGCGTGCAACTGTAAACGCACAAACAAACTAGGGGTTTGATCGCCTTTAGAGGAAATGAAATATTTAATATTTTCATTTTCTCGCTTTGGTTATGATATACGATGTGACGTAGAGTTCTATCACTCAACACACGATGCCTGTAAAGTTCAAGAACATTATTTTATTTTTCTTTTTATCTGGCATTATTTTGAAGCTATAATAGTCTGTCGTGGCGCAACGGCATAAGTGTGTGACTGTAACCAACAGGATGTGGGTTCGATCCCCACTGGAGGAAATAAAATATAATATTTTCAATTTAAATATTTAATGTTATCATTTTTTCGCTCCGGCAACATGGCGAAACGTGGCATTGAGTTCCGCCAGTGATGCACGCAATGCCTCAAATTCGGCGGAAAGTGGGGAACGGAAGTGGAACGGAGTGTCCTAACACTAGGTTCTCAAGTTCCCGCTGCCTACCCTGCAAAGTGCGGGATACAAAGTGAAGCTGAAAAAAATAATAAATAAAAGAAAACTGCTGTTTACTTTTTAATATTCCAAAGAAGGATGTTGCTAGATTCTTGAGAGAGTAAGTCTTAAAATTTATTTTATGTTAATAATTGTTTTAGTTAATACTCGCAATAAGCAGTATAGTCATTTTAATAGAAATTATTTTTTTATACACATTATTTGTTATGTATGCGTCAACCCTAAGGCACCGCGTTTTTCTTTGAGTCCTTCGGCTGCGAACAACGTAATTTATAAATAAATATTAAAACATTAACGTTGTTTGTTTATTGTTTTATTATAAACATTATTTTGACTTTATAAGAATATTTGAATGTAAAAGAAAGTTAAATAAAAATTTTAGAGATCAGTTATGAAATATATTTTTCCAATTTAGATTTTAAAATATATGTTATTTGGAATATTTTTTTAGTAAATTGTGTAAAACAAAGTTTTTGAAAATTTGTCTATTTTTTTAAAGTGCAATAGTTAATAATACTATTATTAAAATCATTCCTTCTCGTTGTATCCAAGATAGTATAAATTAAAACTTATAAGCCATATGTCATGGTGCTTCGTTTTGTTGTGGCGTCGTGGATATAACTATATGCACTATAAGCGTACGATTGTTTTGAATTTTATTTATATGCTTAGATTGATTTTTAATTTTTCTTTTTAATTTCTTTATTTTTTTAAGTGATCTATATTATGACACATTTATTCTGTCTTGAGGGTTTATTGTATATTTCGACAAACGCATCTAATTTAGAAAGACGCAAAAATCGTTGTATATATATGAAGACTGTAATAACTAAGGCTGCGTCTCATTCATGACACATTCTGAAACAAAGTAACGCTAACCGCAGATACAATGGGTTAAGTCCAAACAGTTAACTTGATGTAATATGGCCTATAGCACATAAAAAAAGAATTTTCCAAAAATAGGCCTGTCTGTAAACGACAGGTTGCGGGTTCGATCCCCATTCGAGAAAAATTAATATTTAATGCCTTCATTTCTCCACTATAGTAAAAAGACAAAACGCGGCTTTGACTTCCACCACTCAACACGCAATGCCTCAAATGCGGCGGAAAGTGTCCAACAGAACGGTGGTCTTAACACTAGGTACTGAAGTTCTCTCTGCCTACCCTGCCATGTTCCTGAGATTAGCAAATTCACTCAAAATACCTCCACAGTTTTCATATTTATAATAAAAACATAGATACAAACCTTTAAAGTGCACATAAAGATAAAAAAGCTACAAGAATTTGATAAAGATGAGTCATTTCTAAACCAAAAAGCTCGTCTGATAATCTTGAAGACATATCCACGACGTCTCAGCGGAGATTTATGCCGGCCGCATCGCAGATGGCTTCACGCGTAAACATGTATCTTCCTCTTAATATTACTCTTGGAAAACGCGACGTATTTTGTCGTGTAGTTAAATGATGTTTCGTTTGGGTGACTATTTTGTTGTTGTAGAGTTTACTTTTTCATAGTAGAGTAGACCGAGGACGATAAGTGTTTAGATATTGTTTGTCAATCTTTTCAGATATAGCGTGTTAAGAGGCGGAACTCAACGCCGCGTTTTGTCTTGCAACAAGAAAAGTAGAAAATGAACATAATTAATCCTTCTGCTAGATAGATTCCTGTGTCATAATAGCCTTAATGGATAACAGTATGATATAAGTCAATATCTGGGCTTTAGTGTATAAGATTTTTTAGGTTTTGCCAAGTAGTCAAAAAAGTGGAAATATAAAAATAATAAAGACAATTCTTATTTTCTTTTGTATTGCATAGTATTTTCTTAAGTTTATTTTAAATTCGCAAGCTCTGAATTTAATCAGATTTACTTTAGCTGTATGACTACATCAACGCGATTAAACTATTGCATTGCTTTTTTTTCCAACTTCACACAGGTAGGCAGACGAAACTTGGTAAACTAGTGTAAAGACACTCCGTTCCGTCCCCCACTTCCCGCCGAATTTGTGGCATTGCTTGTTGAGTGGCAGAAACCAACGCGTCGTCGCCTTGTTACCAGAGTGAAGAAATGAAAACATTAAATTTTTCAACGAATATTAAATATTTCATTTCCTCGAGTGGGGATCGAACCCACAACCAGTCGCATTTTAAGTCACTTGTGCCCTTGCGCTTCGTCAGGCCTCTTAGTTATATACACAATAATAGTAAAATGAGTAGTGAAATGTCAAATATGTAAGCGAGGGGTTATCTACATATACGGACGGAGGACCCAAGTAAACGGATTTAAGACGTTCATGCCGTAAAGTATAGCAGAACTAAAGTCAGACTAAAAATACTTGGTATTACAATATTTATAATACTTTTCTACTATATCCTGATCATTGTATACTTTTATTTATTTATTTATATAAATAAAAATAATCTCTGAATTTTATATAAGACAATATCTGCCGTATGTTGAACGTTCGTTAACATGTTTAATAAAAAAAATCAGAAAAAGTGATATGGGTTTTTTTGTTCGTACTCACGGATGTGCAGCGAATAAAAGCAAAAGCGCTTTACTACAAAAACACACTTTTTAAACTAAGTATACTATATATGTATAATTAATGTAATTTAAATTAATTTTGTAGTTCCGTCCTCTACTACAAAATAAATATAAAACCGTCCCGTCTGGCTATCCCGCTAGGGATGCTACGTTGTGTCGTAAAGTTCAAACAAATATTTTCGTTATAACATATATTTTTAGTAACCTATTACAATGAAGGAATGACTATTTTTTACGACACACTAGTAAACTGCGGTTTATTTTGTTTGGATATTTTGCGACTGCAGTTTTCTCAGTTTTTGTCAAATTATTTAAATATCACCCAGTCGAAGCCACAAAGTAGTTTCATATATATTTTAAATTTACACAAAAAATCAGTAAGTTTGAACTCAAATTTTCACTCGATACAAAATCCGACTTAAATCTGAACTGCTTTTTACTACTGCGAAGAAAAACGTACCTCCGTCCCCCCCCCCATTATGTTTAATAATATTTATTGAAGAAATCTAACATTGTGATTTTGTATAGATATAGCCAGAACAAATATTTGTATGAACTTTACAATCTCAGGTGCTCCACAAAATATCAAGTAATATAAAATTAATGTGCGTGCGGTCTCATACTAAAACTGCCAATATGAAACATGTTTACGTACTTACCACAGATTATGTAAAAAAATGGCAGAGAACGTATTTAATACTTTCTTACTTTATTCTTAATTCAAACTAAAAAAAGAAGTTAGAATATATATGACTCCTTATAATAAAATAGCAAATAAAAAAGTATCTGTCTTGTTTGATCTCATTGTTTTCTGACAATTTTGTCAGTAGAAATATTTACTTAAAAAATTATTGGAGCAGTAATTTACAATTACTTGAATACCTTACTCTTAGAGCGGCAAAAGCCTGTAATATCACAATATTTGTAAATTCTCCACTGCACCTTCATACATTTTATATTAAATTTTGGCTTAGTTTTGACCTAGCTTTATTAAAGTTTTACTACGCTTTTAGAATGCTAGGAATGGTTCTGTAAGTCATTTTAAAAGGTTTTACACTAGTGTTTATTTCTCATTTTTTATAATTGTGTTGGTATAGGCTATTGATAAACATGCAAAATTTTAAATTAATCCGACGTTAAAAATTCGGTTAAAATTATGTTCACATTTTGCTCTCTGTGTGAAATAACACTATGAATATAGTAAAAATATCTTCATTTTTCTATTATTTTTTTATGCAGTACACAAATATTACTTCTGTGAAAACCGAAACCGTAGAGTAAGTTATACCTAATTAAAAGTTACTCGTACATATAACTTGCTCTGCCTACCTCACAACTTTACTAAAAAAGTTTCTATCATATGTTATTCAATAAAATGTGAAATAGATGTTTTTTTTTTTATTTTGTAAAAGTTATAGAGAAGTAATAACAAAATACTGTGTACTTACACGTTCCCGTCCGTAAAGGTGAATTTGGGTCCTAATGAACGTAATTGCAGTGTGGTTTTTAAGCCAGTAGTACAATATTTTAATAATTTTCTATTTATTATTTTTTAAAGAGTCAAGACAGCTTTAATTTTATATTTCCGCGCTGAATTAAAATAAAATATGAACTTCTTTTCCATTTCCCTACCATTGATGTAATCTTGTCATTTAGAAAATCTCATTAAGCGCTAGAGGACGAAATCCAGAAAGGCCTTGCCATTTTGCTCGATATTGATAATTTGTAAAAATGTGATATATTTGTTTATGTTTGATATAAAAAAGCAATGAATAAGATCAATTATTGATTCTTCATTTTCGTAATAAGACAAATACGGCGTTGAGTTCCGTCCGTTTTCAAAAATTTTGCGGTGCGTGGGGAATGAAGTTCTACTTCAGGTTATATACCAGAGACAACGTGAAGATCTTGGGATACTGCGTGAACATAATGTTTTTGTTTATGTTTTATGAAAGAAATATTTGTATTTAATATTGTTACAGTGTTATTCCTCACCTAGCTCTAAGAGGCGCAGGACGATTTTCATGTCGCGCTAAGTTAATATTTTAATTAATACTTAAATAATTGTATATATTTTTATGTCTTCGCTCTGAAAACGGAATAAAAGCGCAGCGTTGACTTCCGTCACATAACACGAAATGCCTCTAGAATTTGACATTACGCGAGGAACGGAACTGTCATAATGTGACTGGAGTGTCTAATCACTAGGTTACTATGTTCTTTCTGCCTACTCCTCTGCCTACCTTGACATGTGTATAGATTCATTATAAAACTACTAAAATTAGAACTAAAGTTAAGTCTAGAACTGTAAAATCGATCAGTCCCCAATAACCTCGTCTACATTCAATTAATCCAAAGTTTAAATGATCCATTGAGATCACTAATTTGAATTTTGTTTTGGGAAACAGCCGCAAGTAAATTCTATTAACAATTTCGATCATTATAAGGAACAATATTAATAATAACTTGAATTGAATTTTCTCCTACCGTTGTCGGTCTTTTGTTTCTATGAGAGATAATTAAGAGAATGTTTTAAGTTCCTTTTGTTGGTACTCCTTGTTTAATGTCGACGTGTAAGAAGGATTTTAGGTGATGTAAATAATTACTTACCAACTATATTGTAGAAGTCAGATTGTTCTCGAACGTTCTGACTTTCCTCTTCTTAGCTTCACGCTGTATCCCGCATATATCAGAGTAAGAAGAGAGAACTTATTGTAACCGCTACCTACTCTTTCCTTTTGTTTGTGTTAAGATATATATTATTGAGTGGTGGAGTCAACGCGCTAAGCCGACAATTTAATAATGTGTTATATCTTTAACAAAGTTTAATGTAGCACGGAAATTAAAGAAAGTAGTGTTAAATAACTTATTTTCTATGTATAACTGAGTGAGAATACTTTTTTATGTATTATTAAGTGTTACATGCAAGTCTTAGTGTAAGCGCAAGTGTTGTGGTTTCAAATATCAGTAAATAGAATGTTTTTTTTTATTATTTGATAACGCAAGGTGTTAATTTCTGACTTAATATATTTAGTGTCAAAATAATTGACTCCATCAGTCTTTCATGATGATGATATGTATAATAAAGCGGGAAGGTAAGACATAGAAAATAATCAACTACATAGGCTACATCTTTCAATGACTATTCTACTAATATTGTAAATGTGAATTTTGGTGATGATGGATGTTTTTTCAACGTTTACGTGAAAATTACTAAACTGATTTAGATAAAACTTTGGTGTACACAATGCAATTTAAGTGAAGATTCTGTATAATTTAGTTTTAATGTAAAGTTTAAAGTTTATTAGTTTTAATGTAATGTAAATGTAAGCAGGCGAAGCCACGTTTAGGTCGCTAGTATCAGATAATTTTTTTAATTTTTTAATTTAAAATCCAAAATTATAGTATTCTTTTTACACAATAACAAAGCCTAATCCCGACCATTCAACATTCCTTTACCGTATATCCTAAGAATATTAAAAAAAAACAAAGAAAATAATATTACACTAAGAATTTCGCCCGCTATTGGAAATATACTAACGTTTGATGTCACAATTGCTATCTATTGAACATCTTTAGACGGGAACGAGAAGTGGCTTGTATTAATCAAGTAAATTGATTGAATCAATGACTTCTATGATTGGTTGCATTGGTTCTCTGTGTGATACATATATATATATATATATATATATATATATATATATATATATATATATATATATATATATATATATGTATATGTATTTATATATTCGCATCGATTTCATTCATTTTTTTAAGTTTAAGGACTCTAAGCTATTCAATTATGAACATGATCTTGTGAGATTGAACCTACAATCATGATGATTTTCTCAATTTTTTTACCATTCTTAGAATTCCGTACCTTAAGAGTGAAACGTGACCTCATTATTAAGTATTTGCTATCCATTTCTCAGTCTGTCTGTTTTCCGTCTGTCACCAAAGTGTAACCTCATGAACTGTAATAGTTTGGCAGTATCATTATATATCAAGGTAGATTAATATTAATATTACAAGAAAAATCAATATTTTACCATTTTTATAGATTATGGTATTCCTTACTACCTTTTTTTACCTGATATTAGTTTCATACTATTATTATAAAAACACTTTGTGCGGGGTTTACCTTAGATTAGCTTAACGCTATTTCCCACATGTAGTGGAGGACCAAATGTTCCGTTCCCCAATTTCCGAGTAGCCGAATTTAACGTCGAGCTTTGCCTTTTACAAGAAAACTCGTTGAGAAAAATGAAAATAATTCATTCCCCCGAGTGGGAATCGAAACACGCTCTGTTACGTTTACAGTCATATGGATTCAATTTCTGCGCCACGACGGCCTCAAATGTATTTAATGCTTTAAATTGCTCCATGGTCAGATAATATACAATAAAGCTCGTTTAAAACAAGCTCGATACATTAAGCTTACTCTAGTTAAAGGAAGCACTTAAAATATTACGTTTCGTATATAGTGTAAAATGTCAATATAAATAAGGAGAATGTAGCTTTTTTATTCTTATTGTACGAATTGTCTTTTAGATACATCATATGGCACTTTGCGATGATTGTGGATTCGGTTTCTTTTCGAGGAAAAAAAATAATTGTATATTTTGATTAGCTTTATATGCACGTTTTGATACATAAAGCGCTTTTGAGCTTAGTGACGGCGCAAGTGCTCAAGCGTGCCATTGTAGTTGTAACAGGTCGTGGATTCGATCTAATATTTAATATTTAATTTCCTTTAGTGGAAGTCGAACCTATAGCCTGTCGCGTTTACAGTCGCCTTGCGATATGACAGGTCAAATAAAAAGAAATTATATTTTTAGAAATACCTATGTACTCGTACATTGTAAGTTACCGCCGATGGCGGGACAAGGGTTTCGCACTTTGTTGCTCTCTGATAAAATAATGCTAAGTACTTTTTAGGTAGACGAAATATTTTACTTCAAGATATAAAGTGAGGTTTCATTTTGGCAAACTCTATACAAGATCAAATCTGTGGCTCTCATTTCTTTTATCTCTGACGATATTTATTATATATTTTATTTGATTGTAAACGCTATTATTTTGTATATGATTTTCTCTCTGGGTAATGAATGAGGCCTGTCGTGGCTCAGGGGTACAAGCATGTTACTGTAAACGCGACAGGTTGTGGGTTCGATCACCACTTGAGGGTGAAATATTATATACATGGGCTTATTTCTATAAGTAATTTCTTCCAACCAACCAACCAAAAGTATGGATACGTAATGAAACTTTATGTTAATGGCTCTAAGTCTCGATAAAAATAACATCGTGTAACATAAAACCTACCTCATCCAGGCTACCAGGCTACCAGGGTACTCCTTGTTGATCAGTTAATTTATCCTTATTTTCTATTGGTATCGTTTTAACTTTACTGCTGTTGTAGGTTTATAATCTGGACTTAGTTGTAGAAATACTTTTCGACGTCATATCGCTGTCTCGCAAGGAAAAGAAAGGATACGAGAAGCAAATAGATGAAGAATTGCATAGGTAGGGTAAACTAGTCATTGCGTTTATATCTACGAGTACCCTTGAGTTATCTTTAAAATTGAGAACGCTGCCTTGTAGCTTGTAGTATAAAGGGTTACTACTTAGTTAATATATTTTCGAGTAAAGTGACTCATATAATAATTATCAAACTTCACTTTAAATAAGTTTGTTTGTTTTATTGTTTGATCATATAAAATATATTTAATTCAGTTCAGTTCTTTATGGATGGCGTTTTGACCGTGTCAATCGAGCACAATTTTGCCATTGTACGGTAAATCTTTTAATTTTATGTATGTCTGAGTTATAATTGTATATTAAAATTATAGAAGTTAAAAAACATTACATTTTTTTTATATCTATTATAAAGTATTTATTATGCCCTGACCGTCTAATGGAAATGATGAAAAATTGTGTAGAAACAATATTTAGGATACACATGACACATACTTAGTACCCGAAGAACTGACTGCAGGTACAGTGTGTTACATCGAAATAATCTGTACCTACCGACTATCTCAGTTAATAGATTGTCTTATAGTTCCTTTGATTTTAAATCACAGTTATTGAGATTAACGGGTTGAAATAAAAAATAACAGCTTTATAATATTAATATAGATTTCAGTCTGGTACAACTAATATGTCAGTATAAAATAACTCTTCCCCTCGTATATATTTATGACATTCTTGGCAGACATTAAATCAAAGTAGGAGATTCATTGGCCATTTCGAAGTTTTAGCGGGCTTGTATCTTCGAGGCCTCCAACGAATTGGATCGTATCCAAGTAGTTTCGCAAAAGTTCACGAATGCAGCGCCAAGTACAATATATTCAATTTGTAGTCCGACCGTTAAGTAATTAGGTGAGGCTAAGCGGAGACTTAAAGGATAAAAGAGGGGTAAGAGCTGTATAGGTTTTGTTTATTTTTTTGGTCTTATGTGCTTTCTCTTTGATTTGACTTTTACGCTTTTACACTACATTACGTCACTCTTACTCAGCTTTACGCTGTATTTTGCACATGGCAGGGTAGGCAGAGGGAACTTGGGAACCTAGAAATGAAAACATTAAATATTTAAATTGAAAATATTGAACATTTCCTCGAGTGGGGATCGAACCCATAACCTGTCGGTTACAGTCACACGCTTGTGCCGCTGCGCCACAACAAGCATATATATTAATTACATAAGTATGTCTACATAGAAATAATCAATACATATGTCTGTTATATTATCATGTGACGTAGCTTCACGTTGTATCCCCTTTCCAGCAGGCGGTTGGAGAAGGAAACCTAATGTTGAGACACTACCATTTCATTCTCTTTCAGAGCTCAAAGCCGTAACAATCTTAATTTTTGTATGTATCTATCAGACAATACATATATTTAGCCGTGTGATCCCGGCTTAGAATAGGATCACCCTGGTACTGATGGTGTCGTAAGAGGCGACTAAAGTACGTGTGGGAGAGTCACGTTGTCAGCAATGACAACACACATGGGCAGACTCGACCGGATTGTTACCACCCCCGGCATTTAAAACCGGCGTTAAGTAGTGACCTTGGTCACTGCGTGTCGCATTGGGTAATGCCGGGCCCTGGTGCCCATCCACCTCACAGACAGGCAACGCTCCTGTAGCTCCCCTGGTGCTACATGG
>DWMZ01004218.1:0-11937 GCA_018249855.1 Eueides tales michaeli
TCGTTCATTCGTTCATTCGTTCATTCGTTCATTCGTTCATTCGTTCATTCGTTCATTCGTTCATTCGTTCATTCGTTCATTCGTTCATTCGTTCATTCGTTCATTCGTTCATTCGTTTATTCGTTCAGTCGTTCAGTCGTTCAGTCGTTCAGTCGTTCATTCGTTCAGTCGTTCAGTCGTTCATTCCTTCATTCGTTCTTTCATTCATTCATTTATTCATTTATTCATTTATCCATTCATTCATTTATTAATTTATTCTTTATTGCAGATGAAATAAATAAATAAAAGAAATATGTGTTTACAAAGAGTATGCAAAGGCGTTCTTATTGCTTCAAGCAATCTCTTACAGACCGCCTTTGGTAAATAAAGGATTAACAACAAAAACAAAATAATAGGAATACCGTTACAGTTCAGTTGAAAATATAGTATAATAATAATATTAATGAACAAATTAAATATCATATATTATAAATAATATATTTTTATATAATTAATTGTTAGTTTGAGGCCTGTCGTGGTGCAGCGGCGCAAGCGTGTGACTGTAACCGACAGGTTCTGGTTCGATCCCCACTTAAGAAAATGAAATATTTAATATTTTCAATTTAAATATTTAATGTTTCATTTCTTCGCTCTGGTAATAAGGCGGCGTTGAGTTCCGTCACTCAACAGATCGACTTCTGTATATTACAGGTGTGTTTTTTTATATATTTTTTATATGTTTATAGATTATTCAGTGACATATTTATTAATATAATATTTTTAGCATTCTTAACACTATCGCTTAGTAAAGAAAAATATTTTTGTTGAAAACATAAAAAATTTAAAGTAGCGAGATTTGAACTTAGACGCTTCTCAAGAGGCGCAGGTTCAAATTCAGTTACGTTTTCTAAGAAAAAATTACGTTTTCTAATAAAAACTTACCCTACATTGATTCTTGTACGTACTACGTTTGTTTTTCGTATGTTATTTCTGTTTCCTAAACACTGATAGTGGATTGATACTGAAATGACCACTAGCATTAACTCTGCGGAGTTGAACGCAGTTACTTAATTAACAGATTTATATTTTGATAAATTTTAATACTTACTTCTATATTTAGATCTCTATTTTCATCATTCTCCTCCGGATTGTTAATTTTATTAGTTTCCTGTAAAAAACAAAAAAAATATGGATAATACACTCCGATCCGTTCTCCACTTTCCACTGAATTGAGGTATTTATTGCAAGTTATATAGAAGTTTCGACTCCACTAAGCGTAATTATTGCAGTGCCACCTGGCGGTAGTTAGTTTAAATTAAACAAAGGGGTGAATTTCACATCATTACATAAAACTTGAGGTCTGACATGGTGCAGGAGCACAAACGTGTGACTGTAAATTAAACCTTTAATATATTTAATTCTTCCCTCTGGTAATAAGGCGAAGTGCGGCATTGAGTTCCGCCACTCAACACGCAATGCCTCAAATTTCGCGGAAAGTGGGGAACGGAAGAGGAACGGAGTGTCTTAACACTAGGTTCCCGGGTTCCCTCTGCCTACCCTGCCTTGTGCGAGATACAGTGTGAAGCTAAAAAAAAAATACTTAAACGCGATTTCCACAGCGGACGAGGGTCCATTAATGATCATGTTAAACTCGCAAGAGTAAGCTGAAAAATACTAAATTCCTTGTTGACGGAAAATATGTAATAGTCTGTCACGGTCAAGCATTATCCGCATCCGCATCCTCATTTCTATTTGTAGCGGAAATGGGACTTTAGTGTAGCTTAATGAAATACGATAGAATGTAATATTCTTTGTTTTCTTTGTTACCAGAACCAGAAAATTCAAATATTTAAAATTTCAATTTCAATTTAAATATTTAACAAGGTATAGCGCGGCGTTGAGTTCCGCCACCTAACACGCAAAGCCTCAAATTCGGCGGAAAGTGGGGAACGGAAGTGAAACGGAGTGTCTTAACACTAGGTTTCCGGGTTCCCTATGCCTCCTTGCCTCGTGCATCGGATACAGCGTGAAGCTAAAAAAAAATACAAAATAAAAAAATCATAAATATTTAATTTTTCATTTTTTCGCTCTGGCAATAAGGCAAAAGCGCGGCGTTGACTTCTTCCACTCAACGCGCAATGCCTTAAATTCGGCCAAAGTGGGGAACAGAAGAGAAACGGAGTGTCTTAACACTAGGTTCCCGAGTTCTCTCTGCCTACCCTGCCCTGTTTACATACATATATATGGATACAGCATGAAGCTGAGGAAAATAAAACAAATATTACCTGTGGGGTAGTCTCTACATCAGTATCGTATTCCAAATACTTTCTAAGAGGAAAGTAGCTATGATAGTGAACGATCTCTTCAAAACCGCATTCATCTAGCACAGTGTCGTTGAATAATTTTGGGATATTACAACACTTGTTACTTAAATACTGAAAATAAAATTAATATATTAAATAAAATTTATTTATTAAAATTTCTTCATACAGTTAATATCGTGATAAAAAAAATAGTATTGAGACACTCTATTCTCCATTTTCTTACGTAGTCACGTATTGCCAAAGAGAAATTATAATTTATTTCTAGTCCTAATTGGGTTGTGGGGTTCGAATCCATAATTGACACGATTACAAACAGGTGGTAGTTTTTTATTTATTTTTTAATGTTTCCGATGTATCACAGAAAATGGGTAGTCAGAGAAAATCTGTTTATCTAATGTTATGACAGTTCGGTACTATTAAGACACACTCCTACCTAATTTTAATTTCTGGAGGCATCGCAAGTGGAGTGCGGAACTCAACGCCGCAGAAAAAAAATTGGTTTATAATTGTATATTTCTCTATTATGTTATTTTTATTAATTTCTCTAGCTTTTTTTATTTTTTATGACATGGTTTCCTGGACTAAGGAACGAACCCACAACCTGTCACCTATACAGTCACACACTCGTGCCACTGCGCCACGACGAGCCTCTATATATTTTTTTTACCATATACGTAGTTGTAGGAATGTATTTTTTTTTTTTTTTATGGAAAAGACACGGCAAACGAGCGTACGGGTCACCTGATGGTAAGTGATCAGCGCCGCCCACGGCCCCGTGTAGCACCAGAGGAGCTACAGGAGCGTTGCCGGTCTGTAAGGTGGATGGGCACCGGGGCCCGGCATTACCCAATGCGAAACGCAGTGACCAAGGTCACTACTTAACGCCGGTTTTAAATGCCGGGGGTGGTAACAATTCGGTCGAGTCTGCCCATGCGTGTTGTCATTGCTGACAACGTGACTCTTTCACTCGTACTTTAGTCGCCTCTTACGACACCATCAGTACCAGGGTGATCCTATTCTAAGCCGGGATTACACGGCGTGTATATGTATGTAAGTACTCACACTTCTCATAAACCATTCTGGCCGCTGTTCTATCGCTATATAATCTTCATAATTATCATATCGACTGAAAAAAAACAAAATGCTATAATTACAAGTAACCTATATCATAGACCACCATGGGGCCGTCGTGGCGCAGAGGCACAAGCGTGCGACTGAAATCGCGAATGGGTGTGAGTTCGATTTCCACTTGAGGTAATGAAATTTTTTAATTTAGTAACGAGACAAGGCTAAGGCATGCCATATATTTTTGTAGAAAGTACCCAATGAGAAGTCTCTATATTCTCAACTTTCTACTCACTGATATGTTGTATTAAGTAGTGCAATTTAACACTCAATAGACAAAATATCAGTCATATCCTCTCAGTACCCCATGCTTCTTTAATTTAACTCAACTTCATATTATACATATAAGTACATATACATATATTCTACTAGAGCTGGAAAATAATTCAAATTTCATACCCTAGAGAATCAAGCCTATGTAGGATTGGTCCACATTGATATACCCGATTTAAATTTTCACTCACACAGCTTCACTATGTATCCCGCTCTTAGAAGGGTAGACAGAGGGAACCTGGGAACCTAGTGTTAAGATCTCCGTTCCGTTCCCCGTTGTTAATGTAAATAGTTTATAGTTTATATACCTTTGACTGAACATATATGTAGAATTCGCTGAAGCTCGAGACAATGGCGGGGAACAAAAATCTGTGTTTATTGAATATTTTTCTGGACAATTCTGAAATTAAATTAATAGCTGTTATGTTAAGTATTCATTCCCTTCTTATCAAATATATCCAAGACCCCTTCTTATTTTATGGAAAAGACACGGCAAACGAGCTTACGGGTCACCGGATGGTAAGTGATCACCGCCGCCCACGGCCCCGTGTAACACCAAGAGAGCTACTGATGCATTGCCGGTCTATAATATGGATGGGCACCGGGGCCCGGCATTACCCAATGCGAAACGTCGCATTGGGTAATCACACGGTAGCCACTACTTAACGCCAGTCTTAAATGCCGGGGGTGGTAATAATCCGGTCGAGTCTGCCCGTGTGTGTTGCCATTGCTGACAACGTGACTCTCCCACACGTACTTTAGTCGCCTCTTACGACACCATCAGTACCAGGGTGATTCTATTCTAAGCTGGAATCACACGGCAAAGTTCCGTTCCTCACTGTCCTTTTAACGGAGATTTGAGGCATTGCGTGTTGAGTGGTTTCAGTTTCAGGTTGGCATATTTTATTTCCTCGAGTGAGAATCAAGCCCATAACCTATCGCGTTTGCAATTAGACCACAACTGGCCTCAATATATTATACTTTTTTTTGACTTTACGCATGTATCTTGCACATAGCTGGGTCTCTACCTACCCACTCGACCGGAATTTAAGATTCTAGTATTGGGACACTCCGTTTCGTTCCCCATTTTTCACCGAAATTAAGGCATTGTGAGTTATGGAAATAAACGCCGCGCTTTGCCTTATAACCAAAGTAAAGAAATGAAAAAATATTTCATTTGGAAAGGCGGAAATTGTACGGGAACGGAAGTGGAACGGAGTGTCTTAACACTAGGTGCCCGGGTTCCTTCTGCCTACCCTGGCTTGTGCGGGATACAGCGTAAAGCAAAAAAAAATCACTTTCTTCCGCTTCTTTTACAGATTAACCAAAACAACCTATAAAGGTCTGGTCTGGTTTTTTTTTTTAATTTATTGTTTAATTCAGACTTACGTACGTATTATCATAATGGTGAAAATCTTGCGTTGCTCTAATCTTTATTGATAATTATTCATTGTTTATAATATTCACAACAAGACAAAGAACGTCGTTGAGTTCCGCTACTCAACACGCAATGCCTCAAACTCGGCGGAATGTGAGGAACGGGATGTAGGGTCTTAACACTAGGTTCCCAGGTTCCCTCTGCCTACCCTGCCCAGGGATACAGCGTGAAGCTATAACAATTTAAAAAATCAACTCAACTTACCTTATTCATCTCATTTACAAGACAATGCAACATTCCTTGCCCTGGACAAGTATTTGTGAAACCTTTTGGCTTGTGTTTCATACATTTAGTAGCTGATCTATTAACTATAGTCTTCCAATCGTCTGGCATGTTGGGTAATAAGTTGATAAGGTCAGTAGAATTTGGATCATTCAGTGGGTTCAATTTTCCGTTTATACAGCTCCATTTGTGACACTATGAAAGGTTGATTAGTGTAAAATATTTATATACAAATTATATAGAACGTAGTCGAATTTGAACTTGCGCCTCTTGACCGTCCAAGCGCTTTGAGCAACTATGCCATACGTTCTCATCTAGCGACGTCGGAATTACGACCAATATCAATATATTACCTAAATGTGTTAAAAAAATATTATGAATGATGTAGTGTCTTTTTTTTTATTCCTATATTCCGCATGTGCGACGTTGTGTCAAAACTCTTCTTTCTCCCATTTCTGAGAGCGAGGAAATGAAGATTATTAATTTCCCCAAATGGGAATTGAACCCATAACCTACGTAATTTCAATAAGGTGATTTGTCATGTCACAACAGAAAAAAATATATATTTCATTACTTTTACAGTCATATATCTGTTATAATGTACTTAATTAGATTTTTAATTTTAATCGTTTGTAGTTTAATTTCATTCATTAGTAAATATAGGTATCTATATACAAATATAGGTATCATTTTAAATAAAACAATATTAACCGGATTAATCGCGTATATTGAATTCTAAACATTTTTAGGAAACCCGACGTTTCGAACACTACATTATTCCGTGGTTACGGGTAGACTATAGACGGACTACTATAAAGTGTTCGAAACGTCGGGTTTCCTATAAATGTTTAGAATTCAATATACGCGATTAATCCGGTTAATATTGTTTTATTTAAAATGTGTAACAATCACGAAAATCATAGATAAATATAGGTAGGTATGTTTATGGAAAATGATATTATTATTATGACAAAATTTATTATAATTAAAAAACATTGTACTCACTAACTGAACTTTTCCTGAATATGAGTTGCCAGAGGCCTGGGCTACCACCTGAAGTCGAAATGATATAATATTAATTTCAGATAATTACTTTCTACTTTTTACTTATATAAAAGGGCACAAATAATATATATCTATATATACTAAGATGGAATTAACTATAATATTATAAAACAAATGGTCAAATACATAGCAGGGTAAGGTAGAGGGAACTTAGTGTTAAGACTGTTCCCCATTTCCGCAGAATTTTTAAGACATTGCGTATTGAGTGGCGAAACTCAACGCTCGTTGGTTCATTGCCAGAGCAAAAAAAATATATATATTTTCTCGAGTGAGGATCGAACCCACAACCTGTCCTGTTTACAGTCGCACGTTTACGCCACTACGCCACGACAGACTCCAATAGTTTTATATAGCATCTTTACGCTGTCTAAACGTTCACATTTTCATGCTAGAAGGAATGACTGTAGTAGCAGTAGGATATGTAGGGTCCTGAGATCGCCACAAAAAGACGCAAACAATATCTCAAACCTAATCGATATTTTTGACGTAATAACGTCTTATAAATCAATGATCACCAGTTGCACGTACAAGAATCATCGTCTCGTTCCACATGAGCCGAGCGTGCAAACGACAACGGCGTATCTATAGTTACTCTTTGGGGAGACCCTGGACCTTAACTTAGAACAGCTATGTTCATAAGATTTTTTTTAATTTTCATGGTATTTTTTTTGGCTGATGGCTGGGCATATCTATTCAAGGAACATTGTCCACCCGGCCCCCCCTCTTTCCTCGCCTATGACGCGCGAGAGTGCGCAACTAGCTATAGGGGGGCACGATCGGTCTAAGCATAAGCATTATTTAAAGATTATTTGTAATTCATCTGTATAATTAAAGTAAAAAATATTTTTATAATTTTTTTGACAAAGATATGTTGATTTTTTGAAAAAATTGTAAATTTCAATTAATATATCCTTTTTATGTTTCATTCATAAAAATAATATGTAATTCTGCAATTTTTCAGTAATGTTTTCTAATGACGTTACCGTCTATCACCACTCAGTGTTCAATAGCTAAAAGTAAGCTTAAAGTTTGAAGTGTTGTTCTGTCTCTCTCTCTTTCTCTCTATCTGTATCTCTCTATCTATCTATTCTCTATCTATCTATCTCTATCTATCTATCTCTATCTATCTATCTCTATCTATCTATCTCTACCTATCTATCTCTATCTATCTATCTCTATCTATCTATCTCTATCTATCTATCTCTATCTATCTATCTCTATCTATCTATCTATCTATCTCTATCTAACTATCTCTATCTATGTATTCATCTATTTCTCTCTCTCGCCCTATCTCTGCCTGCATCGTGCACACGCAAGAAAAGAAAATTACATAACATTATCCGATGAACACAATGTATTTGTCTAGGATTAATTAGAGTGCAAACAAAGCAGTTATTATATAACTGCTAACTAACCTTATAATAACTCTTGTTAACGATTTATTTACTGCCATTACTAGTAATTAGGATGCACTTCGTTAGATTAAATGTATAACAATGAAGCCAGTCGTGGCGCAGGGGACAAGCGTATTAATGCGGGTTCGATACCCACTCGAGGAAATGAAATATTTGATAATATCTTTGATTTTCACAATTGTTACACATTTTAAATGAAACACGGCCACGGGTCTACCCGTGACCACGGACTACTGTAAAGTGTTCGAAACGTCGGGTTTCCAAAAATGTGTAAAACTCAATATACGCGATTAATCCGGTTAAAAGTGTTTCATTTGAACTATTTGATATTTTCAATTTAAATGTTCAATGTTCTCATTTCTTCGCTCTGGCAACAAGGCTAAGTGCGGCATTGAGTTCTGCCACTCAACATGAAATGTCTCAATTTTTTTGGAAAGTGGGAGTGTCTTAACACTAGGGTCCCAAGTTCCCTCTGCCTACCCATCCGTGTACAGCTTAAAGCTAAGAAATGTATAAAAAAATTGATTATTGGTCAATTTTAAGCGTAATTAAAATATATATAAATCCACAGCCAACCATATATCTTATATAAAAGTTACAGGCAGTAGACCTAAAACAATAAAATTTTGCATATCTCTAAAGAGTAAACGCAAAACAAATGTGACAATGATTTCCTTGTCAGAATCATCATCACCAAGCTCGTTCGCTTTCAGCAGATTCAGCACCCATAACACAAATAATTATTAACCTACTCTATTTTATTCGCTATAAATTTACTTTATATTAAAATCTAAAATTTCTTTTTTTTTAGCTTCACGCTGTATCCCGCACAAGGCAGGGTAGACAGAGGGAACCCGGGAACCTAGTGTTGACACACTCCGTTCCACTTCCGCTCCCCACTTTCCGCCGAACGCGCTTTGCCTTATAACCAGAACGAAGAAATGAAACATTAAATATTTAAAATGAAAATATCAAATATTTTATTTCCTCGACTGGGGATCGAACCCAGAATCTGTCGGTTACAGCCACACACTTGTGCCGCTGCGCCACGATGTGCATCTACTATTTATTAACCGATTTAAATAAAACGAATACTAAATGTTGACGAAACAAACAAACAACAAAAAAATTAAAAAATCTTAGATTAATCAGTCTCAGTTATATGTCTTAAGCACTTTTGACTTCCCTTCTGTGACGGACCTTTCTTAAGTGACACGCGGGCTAGATTCCTATTTAGAAGGGGGAGGAGAAATTCAGTGTCTTTAACACTGTTTCAAACGGCATATAACGTGAAACTAATGTATGTTAAATGTTAGGATGTGTACTGATTCTCTAACAATCATATTAACTATTTCTTAATGTTCAAAGTTTAATTGAAAGTATTACAAATCTTCCTGTATCACTTAACCCTCATTATCTTTAAATGTTAGGTATATTTACAATGACCTATGAAGTTACCGATAACAATGTATATAAACTAGCAAAATAAACAAAGGAAAACATTTAAATAAAATAAGTATGTTATAGCTGTAATAAATAAGCTTGTTATAAGGAACATAAAAAAGTTGGCAATACACTTACTATAGTTGATATAAATTTTATTCTATACGTACATTATTTACGTATAGTTTTGAAATGCCCTAGAAAAATATTTAAAAACCTCGTAAAGCTTTCAAATTTTATTATCAAACCTGAGTTTTTTATATTATGGCAACATTTTTTCTTTGAAAATTTAATTTTAGCATATATTTTATATAAAGTAAATAGAACAATAAATAATTTAAATATATAAAAAAACAAACAAACCAATGGCAGAACAAGAGAACACAATAACCACATAATCGATCGCACCAAGTGAATGCACAGTAACGACTGATAAAATATTGATCTCTAGTGTACAGCTTGGGTCAGATGATAACTTAGTTAATAGATGAATAATATAGTTGTTATTATACAGATTTATAATAATAGTACACATCACTACACTATTTACGGCGTTGAGTTCCGCCACTAAGCACGCAATGCGTCAAATTCGGCGGAAAGTGGGGATAGGAGTGTCTTAACACTAGGTTTCCAAGTTCTCTCTGCTCTCCCCCTGTCATGTGCGGGATACAAGTTAAAGCTGAAGAAAAAAATACTTTTATACTATTTTGATTCATAAATTTAAGTTAGCGAAAGTTTCTTTTAAGTTAGCGAAAGCATTATATTCATTTGTAAAGCTATTTTCGCACAGACTGTAAGTTGTGTGACTTTAAACGCGCCAGTTGTTGTTTCAGTTCCCACTTTGGGGTCTGAATTGAACTGAATTATTTATTATTTTCTCTGTTCTGGTAACAAGGCAAATTAAGTTGAGTGGGCGGAGAATACAAGAAAAAGGGAATGTCGCGACGGAAAGTGAGAAACCTCCGTTCACTATGTTCCTCCTGCCTTTACTTTAACTGTTACTTTAAGCGACCGCTAAAACATAGACTTTTTAATTATCAAAATTTATAATATATCGAAAATTCTGAGAAAATATTGTTAAGAAAGTAAATCGTCCAACCACTCTAACTAACAATCCTATCTGAAACAAAACATTTCTGATAGAATTGTTCTAATAATTATACTGTACGTATATTTTAAATTTATTATAGTAACTAGGTGACCGGGTGGTCTTTGCCTACCCCAGTATAGTCTCGTGTCCATCCCAGAAATCTTATTAAAAAAAATATGCCTTGAAATATCAAACAAGACCCTTTATTCGAACATATGTATCTGTTCTTCTTCTGAAATCTAGGCCATATTGTACTAAAAAGAATAATAATAGTTTAAAAAAACTAAAAAAACGCGCTTTATCGTGTACCTATATCTTACCAGATTCTCGAGTTAACGTAGTATTTGAATCACATTTCAGGTTAATTACACTGCAGACATGCGCAGATCGCACACTAGATCTGTCTCTCTCACTCCCGTAAAGATCGAAGAAGATCTATAAAAAAAATATTAATCCTGGCGGTCCTGATAAGTATAATGGAAACTGTTTTCGAATTATTGCATTGTCATCGTCGTTTGATACGTGTGCAAAGGTTATCAGATTTCTAGAAACTGGTAAAAATTGAGCTCAAATACATACATACATATATACAACCCAAGCTAACAAAAGCGTATTAATATTAAAAATACAATATACAAGAAATAAATTACATAAACATGATTGAGAAGAACGACAGCGGTATCATTTAGCGGTATTAAGCATTTGGATATTATTTGAGAGTATGTCAACACTTACTTCAGGATTTTGTCATTCTAGTAGACTGACTAGCTATAAAACGTTATAATACTAGCAAGGGAGAAACCTTGAATGCGCAGTTATATTTAGTTTCTCAAGAAGAATGGGGCAATCTAATTTACCGTTTATTTATTTTTATCATAAAATCTAATTTAACAACAACAAAAGAAAAAAATATTATTTTTTAGCTTTACACTGTATCTCGCATATGGTAGGGTAGGCAGAGGAAACTTGGGAACATAGTGTTAAGACACTGCGTTTCCTACTTTCCGCCGAATTTGAGGTATTGCGTGTTGAGTGACGAAACTCAACACCACTACTAATATTGATATGCTTAAACGACTTTGATACGTTTAGCAATATTACAAATGTACCGAAGGATGCCTTAGAAAACGCTTTTGAATCCTCTCGATGTGCTCAGTGTGGACAGTATAGGCGAAACTGCTCACAATATTTCAGACCAGATCGTACCAAGGCCAAATATATTTTGTATTCCTTTAAAGACAATCCAGTGTTTAGAACGTTTTAGTTGTAATTTTGATGACATGAGTGTGAAATCCTACCATAAAAGCAATTTTCCATATCGCTAACATTTGCTACGGTTGTCTTCTAAGGGGTTTTGTGCGTGTTCAAATGATTTCTAATTCAAAATGTTGTTTATTTACATTTATTTATGTTAAGATCTTAACAACAAAAGGCATGAGTCATGCCTTTTGTTTAACATGGTCGTTATTGTAGGATAATTTATATCGATAGATACTATTGTTTTAATTCTGATACTTATCAAGTTAGCTAAGGTATCAAGACATTGCACTCCACTTTTTAGTT
>DWMZ01004219.1:0-11937 GCA_018249855.1 Eueides tales michaeli
ACAAGTTTCTTAAATCGGTAACCTACGGACAAGCATAGATTAATTAATAAACGGACAGTCAATACAGATTTGTAAATATAATATTTTTAAAATAACTTACGTTTTACTGGAGCCAATTTTTATAATTTGTGCCGTGTGATCGCACCGCTGAATGATTTCAACGACACTGGCGGGAGGAGAACTGCAAGGGTTCGTCCGCCACTTCGCAGCGACTCGTATACCCTCTGAGCTCGTGTGAGTGTAACCTTGATCGTCAATTATTGTATTTCGTACGTTTTTTGTTACTTAGGCCTTATTGCCCGACAGGCCTTAATACCCGCAGGTACCTTACTTTCAAGTGTTGAGAAAACTTTGCATATATCATTATGAACTTCTATATAATATTAAAATATAAATTGAAATATATTTAAAAATATATTTCTATATACAATATTTACTTATTTAATTTTTATGCATTTATTAATATTATTTTTACTGTAAAGACGACGGTTGTGGGTTTGATTTCTACTCAGTGGATTTTTTTTATTTCTTCGCCCGGTAACAAGACCAAGCACGACGTAGAGTTCCGCCACTCCCTAAGCAAAATCCCTCGAAAATTGGGCGGAAGGGAAACGGAGTGTCTAAACACTACAGTTCCTTTGCCTACCCATTTATATGCAACACACAGCGTAAAGCAACAGCCTTTAGAATTCCATATGGCGAGTTTTAATATAATTTATTACAATAGTATAAAATTAGTACTTCCTAGCAACTAAATTCGGCTATACATTGTGGCCCCCAAGCTGTACTTGAATCCACACCTGCCATAAAAGCGTCACGTACCCATTTTGGAATATTCCATGAAAGTTTGCAATAACTTTCCATTTATATAATAAGCAATTATGCAAAATTTGTTTTCTTAGCCACACCCCCTATACCGAGATAGGCCGACCTCAGTCTCTTATCAAACGATGCTTTATTACTTTGATAAGGCTTATCAGTAATATGTTACAAAATTATTAAACGTGTAATTACTGGGCTGAAATGTGTGTTTATGTTTAATTTTATAAGCAATGTTCAGTTTGAAATGAAAATATCTAAATAAAATTAATCCTAGGGCTATAGTAGTTCAGTCAAATAGAGTCTAATTGAGGCAATCTTTGGCCTTCACGCTGTATCCCGCAGCGAAGGCAAAGGTCACTTGAAAACATAGTGTTAGGACACTCCGTTCTCATTGTGACACTTCGGGTCTCCACTTTCCCGCGTTCTTTGCCGCTTTTTGTCTCGTTACCGGAGCGAAGAAATGAAAATATTTATAATTTCCATTCCTCGAGTAAGGATTTAAAAGATGTGTCTTATTTTTTAAACTAAGCAGATTCAGACATCATACATATCAGGTGTTAGGACACCTGGTTCCTCACTTGCCGCCCATTTTTCGAGACATTGCTTATTGAAAGGCGAAACTCAACGCCGCGCTTTGTCTCCTAGAGCGGAGAAATTAAAATTATTTAAATATAATCAAACCTGAGTGCAGTTTGAATTAACAATTATGGAATGGTATTTACAATTTGAGCTATGACGGCCTAAATTATATTATTAACCATTAAAATCTGTACATTAACCTTAAAACATTGTGTTATTTAGATCTACATCAAATTGCTTACTTGAAATTAAATTTCAAATTTTAAAATTGAGCCCTGCTGTTGCGACATTTCCACTAAGAGTCCGTCGACTCGACCCCGACGCTGCACTCAATCAATACGTACTAAATAATACAGACAGCTTATACGTTTATTTGGTACTAGCGAGACAGACGCGGCGTGGACGGCTAAAATTGTTGTGCTATTCGGACATATAGCATGTAAAATATAATTAAAAATGAGTGAACAAGGCTTACTATTGAAGAAAATCGCACTGATTAATAAATTTTTTGCACCGCACGTCGCACAGTGCCTTGGGTGGTACAAAGAATTTTAACACTAGTTTCCTTTTCCTGCGGTATACAGTGTGAACATGTTACTAGCAAAATACTAAATTTAAAAAAATACTAAATTTAAAAACGTATAAAAATTTGAACGAAGCAGGATTTGAACCTGCGCCTCTTGAAAACCGTTCAAGCGCTCTGACTACTAAGCCATCCGTCCTCACCAAGCTTCGTCGAAATTTTTATACGCTTGTTACAACTTATTTATGTTGTTAGCATCTCTGTAGGGAGATTTTTACAAATTTCCGCTACCCAAAGATATTTAGAATTATCATTTGGCAAGAGAGAATGCTATTTATTAAATATTTTTACTATTTTTAAAGTGTGGAATAACACTTTAAAAATAGTAAAAATGTTACTAGCAATTTTGAATTTAGCTAACATTAAAATAAACTGTCAGAATCGTAACATTAGAAATATTTCCGATTGTCGATATGAGCTTTTATAAAACTTCTATACAGCAAATGTCATATAGTTGCCTAATATTAAATATAAAACTTTTATGCTGTCTTTTATGAAGCATTTGTATGAACAAATGTATATGTATTTACTTCAGAATTCTTTTTAAATGTTATTATATCGTTTTTCAATAGTTTAATTATGTGTTACTTCACTTTAACATTATGCAAAGGCCGGCAACGCACCTGTAGCTCCTCTGATGTTACACAGGGCCGTGGGCGGTGGTGATCACTCACCATCAGGTGACCTGTACGCTCGTTAACCTTGCATGGAAAAGGCTATAAAAATATATTTTTTATATAATTTTTTATAAGTATATCTTAATATGATTGGTACACTCGGAACGCCATAATTATACTGAACTATCTTGAAATGTTATTATACGCTCAATTTATATCACTTTCCGGTATCTAATTAAGTTGAAATTATGATTTCGACTTCATTTCTAATGAAATTACATATAATCTATATTATTCTAAATCCAAAATGGCCGTCAGAACAAAATGGCGGTTTACAATTTTTTACCTATTTTAATGGAGACCCATCGTGGCGCAGCGGCACAAGCTTGTGGCCGTAACCGACAGGTTCTGGGTTCGATCCCCAGTCGAGTAAATGAAATATTTAATATTTTCAATGAAAATATTTAATGTTACATTTCTTCGCTCTGGTAATAAGGCAAAGCGCGGCGTTGAGTTCCGTCACTCAACACGCAATGCCTCAAATTCGGCGGAAAGTGGGAAACGGAAGTGGAACGGAGTCTCTTAACTCTAGGTTCCCGAGTTCCCTGCCTTCTTGCCTGCCTTGCAAAAAGACAAATTTTTGCACAACTCACGTAATATGGATATCAAATGAAACAGCCTTTTCTTTAACCTTTTAAATTTTTACAAAATATTGATTACTTCAATGTAGTTAAATAATAATATATATTATAAGTATCTCACGAAATGCTTTTGCAGAGCACTTAAATTGATAGCACTAGTGGTAGCTAGTATTGAAAATGTTCCATACGTTTGCAATTTCATTTCATTTATTAATAAAGTAAAATGACCGGGTTTTTTACTTGGTGATATAAATTTCTTTATATTAAATGTTGGTTTCTTTGTTAAAATATCGTTGAATTTGCAAAAGTATTTCTTAT
The DNA here is from genome assembly GCA_018249855.1 of Eueides tales michaeli. Taxonomy (NCBI): domain Eukaryota; kingdom Metazoa; phylum Arthropoda; class Insecta; order Lepidoptera; family Nymphalidae; genus Eueides; species Eueides tales. The sequence goes on from DWMZ01004219.1 coordinate 3,561, forward strand.
TTTGAAGTTTAATTATTACTTTTTTGGATTGACTCAAAAAAAACTGGCTACTTACTTATATTTTAGAAATTCTCTCAATATATGCGTGGATAGAAATAATTCTCTCAACAATTGCTGAAGTAATTCTGATGAAACTCTAGCACTAACTAAACTGCTTCTTAAGTTATAATATAGATTATCGCAATATAGTTTACACTTACAGATTTCATCATATGAGCTTGAAAACCTAGAAGGTCATCTCGCTGCCATATTATTGAAAGATATTTTTTGAATTAAAATAACTATTTTTTGACATACTATATTGGACATACTTTACAGTTTATATAAATACTAAATATTTTTATATTTTTTTAAATAGCATTTTGTTTAGTCAATACAATTACTTGTCTAATATAGATAAATTAAGAGATTCTTAAATTAACTGACACCATTTAATAAACACTATAACAGTAGAACCTGCCTGTGGCATAGAGCCACAAGCGTGCGACTGTAAGCGCGATAGATTTTGGGTTCGTATACCACCCGAGGAAATTAAATATTTTGATAATTTCTGGTAACGTATCAAAGTGCGGAGTTAAGTACCGCCCCTTACTTAACACACAATACCCCCAGAATTCTGTGAAATCCGTGGTTCGGAATCTGTATAGGAACATTAGGTTCCCAGGTTCCTCCCTGCCATGTGTGATAATATAGCGTGAAGCTAAAAAAATTAAATTAAAATTCTAACATTAAACCATTTTTACACCATCAAGTTACTACTTAATGGCTTGTCAGCGAAACCGGCTCCGCTCACCCTATGAGGTCTCCGTGTGCAACTAGTTATTACGTACTTAAGTGTATATTGATGTTAGCTTGGTTAAGAAACTTAATGAGAAGTTGATAATGGAAACACAGATTAAAATATATGATTAGATAATTTGAGGCACTCTTAAATTATAAAATTCAATATCGTATATGATATAATATATATATATATATATATATATATATATATATATATATATATATATATATATATATATATATATATATATATAATAATTTTATATTATATATAATCTGAGGTCTGTCATGGCGTGTGGCTGTAAACGCGATAGCCTATGTGCTCGAATGCTACCCGAGGAAATTAAATATTTTGGTAATTTTGTCCCCCTAGTAACTATTAAAAGTGCGGAGTTATGATCCGCCTCTAAACACGCAATGCCTTCAGAATTTCGCGAAATGTGCGGATTGGAATCTTAATTTGCAGGCAGGAACCTGGGAACACAAGGTTCCCAAGTATGAGTACGTTAAGGGTTCGATCCTCATTCGTGGAATTCTGTTTAAATATTTAATTTTTCATTTGTACACTCTGATAACAAGGCAAAACAGGGCTTGAGTTCCGCCACTCAACACGCAATGCCTCAAATTCGGCGGAAAGTGAAAAACGGAACGGTGTGTCTTAACACTAGGTTCCCATGTTTCCTCAACCTACCCTGCCGTGTGCGGGATAGAACGTGAAGGTGAGTATATAATACTTAATGTTTCTTTTTATGCATTTTCAATAACATGACAAAATCTACACCTGTATAGACGGCATACTATGCGTCTATACAGGTATAGCGACGCGATGGCGTATTATTAGATGTGAACAGGAAAAATGATATATAACGTTATGTAATCTACGCAAATTAAGTTGGCTACAACTTGTTTACTTTATTTTAGCTTCTTACTGTCTGTATTCCGCAGCAGGGTAGGCAGAGGAAATTTTCGAGCCCAGTGCTGAGAAATTCCTTTGAAACACTTCCGTTTTCCACTTTTCATTTATGGAGATCGAACCCGGAACCACGTTTAAAGTCGCATGCTTGTGCCTCTATGCCACCAGTGGCCGCAAATATAAAAAATATTTTTATATCTTCCATAAGTATCCGTAAAACGTGACGTAAAAAATATATGCATACAAAACAGTAAATTATACTTCCGTTTGTATTCAAAAAATATTCAAATGAGATATTTTCAAAATCGGTCATTGACTTTTTGTATTTTGAAGTCATCGCGAAATATTCATATCTAAATATATTAGATATGACAGATGCAAATCCAGATTTTCTTTGTTTTTCTCCATTTTGCTAGGTTTGACTTATTTTTCACTATCTTTAGTTTTAAGAAATATAGAAAAATAACCTAAACCGATAGCTTCTCAAAACAACGCCTAAATCCGTTCTCTGTAATAATACAATATTTTAATGTTATATGTTAAAAGTTAAAAAATTACAAGTACGAAACGTTTTTATTATGTTATAGAGAGGCCTTTTTTATTAAAATTCAGAAAGTTGCTTCCAATGTGGACGACCCTAACCAACCTGTTTTTGATATCTGACGTCAATTGTTTTTGCCAAAATATGAATATTTTTTAAAAATTTTGAAATTGTATTTCATAATAAGGAAACCGGACGATTACCTTGACCACCAAGTTATAAGATAAACAAGGACTGACCTGACTGAAGAATCTATATGTTAAGCGTGATAGAATTTTTTAAGTTTTCCATAAATATTTGTTTTTAAGGGTACGTACAGAGAACATGTCAGACACTCTGTTCCCATAAGGACACTCCCCTTTCCCATATTACTCAGACTGTGTTTACAGAGAACATCAACACTTTAACAAATTAATCCTTGAACTAGTCTTACCACTAGGTTCCCAAATTCCCCCTGCCTACACTGCCATGTACGTGAATCCCTCGTGAGTCCCCTTTAGACTATATTTGATAATATGTAACTATTACAGCTATTAATAGCCTTTTTGCTGCAATCAATATTTCATATTGAAATCCGTTGCGTAATCTGAAAGACGTAGCGTACATCGTCTGGAAACTTCTTTGACTCTTATTCTTAATAGAAAACTATACTAATACCATGTTTTCTATACTAGAATATCCTATAAGATATTCTTCTATAGATAAAATAGCCACTATATTTACTTCAAGAGTTTTTATGCAATTATTATTTATTATATATTATGTGTAGTTAGTGAATTCGATACCTACTTGAGGAAATGAAATATTTTATACGTTCAAAATCAAATAAGGCAAAGCGCGGCGTTGAGTTCCGCCACTCAACGCGCAATGCCTCAACGGACCGACGGATCCGACGGAAAGTAGGTAACGGAGCGAAGTGTCTTAATACTAAATATCCAAGTGTGAGTGGGGAACGGAAGTGGAACGGAGTGTCTTGACACTAGGTTCCCGGGTTCCCTCTGCCTACCCTCCCTTGTGCGGGATACAGCGTGAAGTCATTTTAGATGATTTAAGCTACGATTAGGTGAGACCGTGACTCCATCGTCAATATATAGATTTCATTAAAAAATATTATATTAAAATTTAAAACGCTCATTTAAATTCATCCTAATCGTTGGTAAATAATTCGTATAGCGCTCGTACAAGGCTATATCTTTTAAAATGGAAATGTTTAACATAAGACTTAAGAGCTATTTGTGTCACTTTACCTATATTTTTTAGTATATGGTATCTTGGTCGTTGCATTATTCATATATAGATAATCAAAATCCGTGAGAGAATTCTTATAATTTTATACCAAAAGAATGATATAAATATGATATAAATAAACCGCGGAAAGCTAGTTTTAAGTTGTTGCCCACGCAATCTTCGAGACATTGCCTGTTAGGTCGCGAAACTCAACGCCGCGCATTGTCCAGTTACGAAAGCGAGGAAATGAAAGAATTCATACCCAACGCGGAAGTCGAACCCTCAACTATCTCGTTAACAGTCAGATAATCTCAAAAATTTAAATATTTTAATATTATTCATAATTTGGTCATTGTATTTTCCATAAACACAAATGCTTAAACATTTGTAAAGTGGCTTGTTCGTTCTTTTGCTTGAAACGAAAGGAAAAAGTAAAGAGTCTTTTATCAAAAAATATTTAAATGTAAAAGTTCCTTAAATAAACATAACAATGTATAATCATTTTCCTGTTATATATCTAGATATATTAATATATTAAAATTGAACAGTGTGTTTGTTTCAACGCGTCAATTTTACCAACTATTTTTGGAGTGGTATGTGTTTGACTTGTCTGTCTGTGGGACCGTACGTCCTGAAGTAATGAACCGATTTGAGCACAATTTTTTTATTAAAGCCTTAAATAAGTTAAGTAAACTTGTTTCTTTGTATTGGATAGTCCATCTAGAAAGATCCTTCATATTGCAAAGTCGCAAGTATAACTTAGTATTCAACAAAATCATATTAAGGTCACATACATCGATATAATTTACTCGTAAAGTATACATTATATTTCATAATTAATTATTAATTTGCGTAGATACGTATAGCGTCATTTGCTGTTAATGTGAGATAGCTTTTGACCTAGGTCAAAACTATATTGTGACGTAGTTTAGAATTCTAGTGCATATATCCTCAATGATAAAAATATTTTCCTGCTTGCCGTGGCGCTGGGGCACCAGTATGTGACTGTAAATGCGACAGGTTGTGGGTTCGATTCTCATTCGAGGAAATGAAATATTAATATTTTCATTTTATCCACACATACCTGGGTAAACAGAGAGTTGGGAACATAGTATTAAGACACTCTTTTTTTTAGCTTTACGCTGGTAGGGTAGGCAGAGGGAACTCGGGAACCTAGTGTTAAGACACTCCGTTCCACTTCCGTTCTCCGCTTTCCGCCGAATTTGAAGCATTCCGCTACAAAGGCGGAATTCAACGCCGCGCTTTGCCTTATTACTAGAGCGAAGAAATGAAACATGAAATATTTAAATTGAAAATATTAAATCTGTCATTTCCTCGACTGGGGATCGAAAGCAGAACCTGTCGGGTACAGCCACACGCTTGTGCCGCTGCGCCACGACAGGCCTCAAACACTCTGTTCCCATTAAGACACTTCCGTTCCCTATATTCCACCGAAAACCAAATTAATTATATTACTCAGCTTTATGCTGTATCTCGCACATGGCAGAGTACGCAGAGGGAACTTTGGCACATAGTGTTAAGACACTCCATTTCGTTCCCCACTTAAAACACATAAAACTGAATGATCCGTACACATTTAATCGTCTGTATCTATGAATTTCCTTTAAAATATAAATTACTTTATCAAAGTAATTAAACGTATATATAAATTGTTATTTATTGCTTATGTGACCTTTTATTATTTTATTGCTTAAAAACAGGACTTTGTCTCGTAAATTCTTTAAGAGATAGTTTGATATAACCTTTAAAAGACGTTTAAAATGTATTAATAACTGACATGACTGTGTTAAAAGAATATTTTATTATTAAAATTATAGCTGTTATTTAATATAAGCTATAATATTCATATGCTATTTCCTGTTATTATGCTTCACGTTGTATCCCGCAATGACAGGGTACACAGAGGGAACATGGGAACCTAGTGTTAGGGCACTTCGTTCCCATTTTCCCCATTTCGTGGCAATTGGATTTCGTGTGACGACAGATCAACACCGCACTTTGCCGCGTTACCGGAGCAAAGAAATTTATATATTACATGTGCCGTGTGGTTTTGATCCCCAATCGAGGAAATTAAATTTACTCAAGTGGGGATCAAACCCACAGCCTATCGCTGCTTGTACCCCTGCTCTAGAACGGACCATGCTATTTGCTAAGAGGTCCTTAATTAGATTCTCTCAAGTTTACGTGAATAAGTACATATGGACCATTAGTAGTCATTAATTTAACTTACTTCAACTTACATCATAGTCTCAATATCAATGACATTTTCTAGAACATTAAAATTGTATATATTAATTTATCAGATATTTTTCTCAGCTTCACGCTGTCACATCCCGCACATAGCAAGGTAGGCAGAGGGAACTTGGGAACTTAGTGGTAAGACACTCCGTTCCACTTCCGTTCCCCAATTTCGTCCGCCGAATTTGATCGTGATTTGTGATTTTTGCTGAAGCAAACCCCCCGCCCCCCCCTCTTTCGAACATCAAGTGATTAATGGACGGCCCCTTATACATAATATCAATATAAATAACTTCTAATTTGATACACGTTGCTATGAGCAAGCAAGTAAGCCGCTTATCCAGACATGTTCTATTGAAACCAAAACTCTCTTGAATGTGGTAAATTTGTTCACATTTAAGCTGCTTATTATATGCGAATATAATTTCAAATCTTTTGTTAAGTAGTATATTATAACAATAGAAATAATAGTTATTGTTTTCTTATTGAAATTCTAACATAATTTCGTTTTTTTAAAATTCTGATGAAAAAAACAATAAATTTGACTAGTTTTTACTATTTTTAAAGTGTTATTTCACACTTAGGAAAGTAAAATACTAAATTTAAAAACGTATAAAGATTTGAACGAAGCAGGATTTGAACCCTACAGAGATGCTAATATAAATAAATTGTAACAAGTGTATAAGAATTTCGACAAAGCTCGGTGAGAACGAATGGCTTAGTTGGTCAGAGCGCTTGGACGGTTTCCAAGAGGCGCGGGTTCAAATCCTGCTTCGTTCAAATTTTTATACGTTTTTGAATTTATTATTTTTCTTTCCTAAGTGTGGCATAACACTTTAAAAATAGTAAAAATATTCACACTATGTCCCGCAAATAGCAAGGAAGTCAGAAGGAACTTGGGAACCTAGTATTAAGACACTTCCGCTGAATTTGAAGCATTGCGTTTTGAGTGGCGGAACTCAACGCCGCGCTTTGACTCGTTACCAGAGCGAAGCTGTACGGATTCTGATAAAACTTTACATTGAAACATTTTATATAATATAAGTTTAAATGGGCGAAGGCCATATATATGTCAATTATAGACTAGCCACTATAGTACTTGCGAGCTTATAACAAATCTCAAGCTGATCACTATCTGTAGATAAAAGATATATTAAAAAAATCTTACAGACGACGTTTATCAATATAACAGGGCACCAAATAAATCACCAAAATTACTACAAATTCCTTATTAATTTAGCTGAAATTTTATTTTTCAATATATAGATATTGCCTAAAACTGATAATGTTATTAGATAGTCGTTAAGATTAGAAAATTAAATAGTGAGTAAAAGAGTTCAAGCGGGCGAAGCCGCGGGCCAATTGCTAGTATTCTATAAAGTAGTTGCAACGAAGTATTTACCTACTTCTGTAATTGCAATTGACCCAGATATAGCATAATATTTATCGGCTATCTGTTTATTTATGATTTTTAGTTATTTTATCTACATATCTACATATATAAGACTTATTCGAGGCCTGTCGTGTCGCAGCGGCACAAGCGTGTGACTGTAACCGACAGGTTCTGGGTTCGATCCCCAGTCGAGGCAATGAAATATTTAATATAATTTAAATATTTAATGTTACATTTCTTCGCTCTGGTAATAAGGCGGCGTTGAGGTCCGCCACTCAATACGCAATACCTCAAATTCGGCGGAAAGTGTGGAACTGCAGTGGAACGGAGTGTCGTAACACTAGGTTCCCCCGGGTTCCCTCTGCCTACCCTGCCTCATGCAGGATACAGCGTGAAGCTAAAAAAACAAATATTTAAGAAAGAGACAAAATTCGTTTCGTCATGTTTCAAAACATATACACGTCTAAGCCACGTTGTATTAATGGCACGTGGCTTAGAAAACGGCCATTTTGTACTGAGATATAACCATTAGTTTCTTATCTACACAATGCACACATTAAATACGATCATATGACCGTCAGGAGCAATGGCCTGCCTTGGGTCACGGCTTTAATATAAAAAAGTGCTTGTAAACAAAGCTGAATCAAAATATTTCTTTTGCTCTCAGTTAAAACTAATGATCAACTGTTATATACAGAATAAGTTTATCTCTGAAATCCGTCGTGACACCGTGGCATTGTGTCTGGCCGTAAAATTTGACGATTGTGGGTTCAATTCCCACTCAAGGAAATTAATTATTTTCATTTACTCGCTTTGGTAAGCACAGTGTTGAAATCCACCAAGCAAAAAGCAAAATTAAGGCCTGCCGTGGCACAGCATGAACGTCCAACGCAAAAGGTTGTTGGTACAAATCCCGTTTCGAAGAAATGAAATATTTAATATTTTCATTTCATCGCTCTGAGTTGAGCTACTACTCAATGCGTCAAATTCTTGAGTATTAAGACATTAATGGGAACGGAGTGTGTTTACACTATCTTCCTAAAATCCCTCTGCCTATTAGTGATACGATACATTGTGAACCTCAGAAACATAAATATAAGTATTCGCAAAAAAACGATGCACGGAGAACGGAGTGGCTTAACACAATGTACCATCTGCCTATCTTCTCCTATTTAGATTAGATTAGCTTCACGCTGTATCCCGCACATGGCAGGGTAGGCAAAGGGAACTTAGGTATTAAGTGTTAAGACACTCCGTTCCA
>DWMZ01004220.1:0-5000 GCA_018249855.1 Eueides tales michaeli
TATATATATATATATATATATATATATATATATATATATATATATATATATATATATATATATATATATATATATATATATATATATATATATATATATATATATATATATATATATATATTTGTACTTATATACTATTAATTAATTTACACACACCCCTAGAAACACAATTGGTTTGACAATAATTGTTCGAATGCCAACTGCGACAAGGGTACAGGCACAATGGCTGCGAGACGTCATATAGAACCATGTCACGTTACCGTGCTGTATTGATTTACGCATACTGTTCCGATTTTCATAGGATATATTAATTACTATATTATTCTCAGCTTCACGCTGTATCACGCACCGTAGGGTAGGCAGAGGGAACTTGGGAACCTAGTGTTAAGACACTCTGCTCCGTTCCCCAATTTCCGCCGAATTTGAGGCAATGCGTGGCGGAGCTGACCAGCCTTGTAACCAGAGGAAAGAAATGAAAACAATAAATATTTAATTTGAATTACTTAAATATTTAATTTTCTCCTGTTAAGATCGAACCAACAACCGGTCGCACGCTTGCGTCTATGCGCCACGACAGGCTTCATCAATTAATATTATTAACAATTTAGATGCAAATGACACAATCGTGCGACGTTAGCTAGTTCAATTCCTGCACGGAGAAATAAAATATTTCACATTTCATTTCCTCCCTATAATTATGATTCAAATCACGCCTCGAGAATTCACTATAAACTAGGTAACGAAAGTGTCTTAATGGGAACGTAGTGTCTCAACACTAACTTTCCCAAGCATTTAGGTACGGAACACTAAGTTAAAAAATAAACATATCGCGTGCACAAAAGGTGAATATAGTATGAGAATTTTAAACAATTCCACACCTGCACAGTTGCATAGTGTGTATTAATTATACATTTTGTATTGCGATCGTATAGAGTGTAGGCTATAGGGAATCGTGCTTGTTTCCATTTCAACTTAATAAATGCTTCATCTTCTATATTAGTTAGTTTTTTTATGGCAGTGTATTGAATTTCCTAATATTTATATGAAAAAATGACGTAATTATAAATTGCAATTAAATATTTATTATACATTAAATTATAAAATACTAATTGAGGGTTGTGGGTTCGATCCCTACTCGAGGAAATGAAATATTTAATATTTTTTATTTCTTCGCTCTAGTAATAAGACATAGCGCGGCGTTAAGTTTCGCCAATCAACACGCAATGCCCCCAGAATTGAGGAAAAAGAGGGGAACGAAAGCGTCTTAATATTAGGTTCCCATGTTCCCTCCGCCTAACCTGATACAGTCGGAAACTGGAAAGAAAATTTAAATGAGACCGTCGTAAAGCAACAGCGTCTGATTGGTAACGTGACAGTTATGGATTTCGTTCACACTCGGAAGAATGAACTATTTTTCTTCTATCGCTTTGATGTCAAGACACAGCGCAGCGTTAAACCATGTGCAATGTGTTTTTAAAAGTAAAGCCTAAAAAACGATTTAAATAATAGATTTACTACTGATATACAACAAAAGCTCGCTCTTAGTATCTATTTGTGTATTTATGGAAAATAGCACTTTCAAATCAAATGGATATATATAAAAATTTTCAAAAAACAAAGTAATGCAATTTTCTACCCAAATTGTATGCACTAAGTAGCGGAGTTCAACGCCGCGTTATAATCAACATAAACAGAAATGAGAGAAATAGATCACTATTTACTCTATTTTAATATAAAATCAATTTACCTTTGGAGACGAGTCCAGTTACCTTACTCATACTCGGAGATATTAAACGGTCAATATGCATCACATATGAATATTGTAGTGTGCGGTGTTTGTTTGTGTGCATCGCCCTTGTGGAGGGTGTTATGCTGTAATACTTTAAACTATTAAAGCTTAATTATATATTATTAATAATCTAACTACTAAAAAAATAATGGGGAACCTAACGGACCCTCTTAAAACTAGGTTCCCAAGTTCCCCACTCTATTTAGTTTTCTTTATTTGAACTATATAGAACCGTACTAAAAACAACATTATGTGAAATGATCATAAACAGTGTCAACGATATATTGTATTTTTTTCAGCTTCATGATTTATCCCTCTAATAGCAGGATAGGATAGAGACATATTGGGAACGCTCCGTTAAAATTAAGATTCCATTTCCGTTGAGTTGCGGCGCTCAACGCCGTAATTACCTTTTAATTGAAGTACTAATTACAGTCTTTCTTAGAAATTTATTTTCTTAATTACCTTATTTGAACAAGCTATATACATTACCTTTAGAATTTTATACAAAATCAAAAAATATACCTTATATATATTCAATTGTAAAGTATATTTTTAAGTTTTACGACAGAAAATAGTGTTAAGACACTTCGTTGTGTATTTTCGACCCTAATGTCTCATTGAAAGTTCCGAGAGATGAGGGAACCTGCTTCACCATTTTTTACCCTGATTTATTTTTTAAAATTAATAATGTTCATTAATTAATAATTATATTCTCTTGAATATTATTTTTTTTGAGATTCAATTAGTTTGGTTAACATATGCATACAGCCGTTTTACAAATGGAGCGTGGAAACCATACTAGGTTCGTATTACTACACCAGTGCCACTCAAGATCGGTTGTTTTAATCACGGTAATAAAAAAAAAGCATTTAAAAAAAAGCTGGTAAAAAAAATATTTTCCATTTCTCAATAATTTCTTGTAAAAAAAATTGTTTTTTTTTCCTGGAAAGTAGAAAAAGCACAGGTTTTTTTTACTAATGTGTGTGTGTAGTTTAGTTATTGTGTGTGTGTAAATTTGGCTTCTTCCTAAGGTAATATAATTAGGCTTAATTAAATTAGTCAAGGTATTGTATCACCCTGTACATATTATACTGTAGTGTACGTATGTTATACAGCGTTTTGGCTGTTCTATTTTAGTGAAAAGTGATCTTAAGGATCTGAGTTAGCCGTTTTTATAATATATATGTGTTTGTTGGTTAGTGAGTGTTTTTTCTTTTCTTTTGTTATTATTTAATTATAACTTGAAGTAAATATATATGTAGAATTAACAAAATATTGATTTTTGGTGTGGCTCTTTGGTCTGTATAACGCTTTTCAAGAAATGAATTCGCAACATTAGGCACACACGCTACTTTACTAGAGGGGACAAAATGAAAAATCTCATTCTGACCTTGGCCTTAAAAAAAGCTTAAATAACCATTTTGAGTAGAAAATATTAAAAAAATCCTTTTTTTTTTTCATATATTCTTAGCCTAACTGTAGTGAAAGTTTCATTTAAAGCCGAGAAAGTATGACACAAAATATATTAACATATTAGAAATTTATTGAGTGGCCTCTCCGTGAGGACAGTACTGACTTTGCATTTTTAATTGATTGTAATGTCTTGTAAAATTTATAATTGTAAAAGTACTCTATTGTCAGCTTCACGCTGTATCCCGCACACGACAGGATAGGCAGAGGGAACCTGGGAACCTAGTATTAAGACACTTCGTTCCACTTCCGTTCCCCACTTTCCGCCGAATTTGAGGCATTGCGTGTTGTGTGGCGGAACTCAACGCCGCGCTTTTGCCTTTTTACCAGAGCGAAGAAATAAAACATTAAATACTTAAATTGAAAATATTAAATATTTCATTTCCTCGAGTGGGAATCGAACCCACAACCTATCGGTTACAGTCACACGCTTGTGCCGCTGCGCCACGACATCGAGGGAACTTGGGAACCTAGTGTTAAGTCATTTGATTCCCACAAAGACACTTCCATTCCCCACTTTCAGGTGAACTGAGGTGTTGCATATTGAGTGCGGAACTCAGCGCCGTGCTGTGCCTCGTTATTAAAGTGAGCGGTACGTTTAACTGTAAATTATTATATTGATTTTTTTGAATTTCTCGCTACAATTTTTCTCGTAGATTTGATGTCGTCTCTATTACTGGATAGGCGAACTTTTCGAATTAGAGGTCTATCGTGGCGCAGGGACGTCAGCTGTCAAGGCGATGGGTTGTGGGTTCGATCACAACTTGAGAAAATTATACATTAAATATTATCGTTTTTACTATTTGTAAAGTATTATTCCACACTTAGGAAAGAACAATATAAAATTTAAAAACGTATAAAAATTTGAACGAAGCAGGATTTGAACCCGCGCCTCTTGGAATGGGTCGTAAGCCATTCGTTCTCACCAAGCTCCGTTGAAATTCCCCCGTGCTTCCCGCGCGCTTTGACGGATTCCAAGAAGCGCGGGTTGAAATCTTGCTTCGTTCAAATTTTTATACGTTTTTAAATTTAGTATTTTGGTTTTCTATGCTATGGCAACAAGGTAAAGCGCGGCGTTTAGTTCCGCTACTCACACGCAATGCCTCAATTCGGTAAGTGGGGAACGGAATGTTTTTTTGTATATGTATATATATATATATATATATATATATATATATATATATATATATATATATATATATATATATATATATATATATATATATATATATATATATATATATATATATATATATATATAAATTTAATATAACCACATCGTTATAATAGACAACACGTAGAGAGGCCTATTTGTCGCAACTGTTACAATATAGATTCTATACGGCTTTTCACATTAATTTTCTTTTGTACTATACAACTACTGTAAAGAAGGCGGTTATTACTTCAATTCTGACTTAGTAAAATTAATTATTTTCATTTTCTCACTCATACAACAAGACAAAACGCAGTGTTTAGTTCAGCCAGTGTCTCGATAGTTAAGTGGTACGACAGGAACGGAGTGTCTTAATATTATGTTACTTCTACCTACCCTCGAATTTGCGGGATACAGCGTGAAAGAAATTTAGACAGAAATTTAGGAGTACTATAGTAATTTCAATATAAATATTTAGTATTTTAATTACTTTACTATGGTAACAAGGCAAAACGAGGCGTTGAGTTCCGCCATTCAATATACAATATCTCAAATTTTACGAAAAATGGTAAACGGGACGGAGTG
>DWMZ01004220.1:10000-11933 GCA_018249855.1 Eueides tales michaeli
CACTCGAGAAGATATCAATTTCCTCTGATAACAAGGCAAAGTGCGGGGTTGAGTTCCGTCACTACACGCCATGCTTCAAATTCGAGGAAAAGCGGGGAACGAAACAGAGTGCCTTAACACTAGGTTCTCAGGTTCCCTCTGCCTACCGTTATATGTAAGGGGTACAGCATGTAAAAAATTAAACGCTAATGGCTCCATATACATATCATATAACTTTAAGTGATTGCTATCCGTATATAGAAGATATATATTTTAAACTATTGGGGTTATCTACTATGGTGATGCAACCCAAAATAATATTTTTTGTCTGTATGTTTGTACGATTGTTCGCACTAATCTCTTATCGGCTATACCATTATTAATGAAGATTTCGCTATTGTATCTTCGCAAACTATACATTTAGTGTTTGATTTATTTAATTTAATGTATTTTTTACTAAAATCGGTTCATAAATAAAATATATATTGATATATAAAGATATATATTTTAGTCATACTTATATTCAGCTTCACGCTATATCCCGCATATGGCAGGGTAGGCAGAGAGAATTTGGAAACCTAGTGTTAAGACACTCCGTTCCACCTCCGTACCCCACTTTCCGTCGAATTTGAGGCATTTCGTATTGATTGGCGGAACTCAACGCCGCGTTTCGCTTTGTTACCAGAGCGAAGACATGAGAACATTAAAAATTTTAACTGAATATATTAAATATTTCATTTACTCGAGTGAGGATTGAACCCACGACCTGTCGGTTACAGTCACACGCTTGTGCCGCTGCGCCACGACAGGTCTCACATGTATTTTGTTCAGAAAAAAATATTACGAATTAGCTTTGTACTGAATTAGCTGAAATGTCAGTTAATAACATTATAATAATTTTAAATAATAAAATTACGACAGCACACAAGTAATTCAGCATAATAAATAAATAATTGAGTACATCAAGCGGGGGAAGCCTCGAGCGGTTCGCTAGTAATATACAATTTAACACAAAAGAAAATATTTTCAAAGCTTTTAGAAAGAGCTTTTAGAAAAACACCGTGTTGAATTGCGGAGCTCAACTCCGCAATAACTCTAAGACATTACAACAACTAACCCCAGCCAGAATAAAACCTACGCCCATAGAATTTACAGTTAATTCATATATAGAATAAAGTAATATCATAATTAAATAGATATAACTGAAGTTTAAAGTACGTTGGTCGTAATTGAATCATGCTGAGTGCGCACTTGACCCTATGAAGATCGTAGAACGTTTTATATTAATACTGCTTCTTATCTCTTATCTCTATATCATTTATGGCTTATTTTAGTTTTCTATAAAAGAATATTTTCATGTAGTTTTTTTTTTAAATATTTTTTTATAAAAGTTTTAATCTCATTTATTGAAATATATATCTATATATCAATACTTATAATAAATCTGTAACTGATCGCTGTCTGTACATGAAAGATATATTTAAAAAAAAAACATTTTGTACGGGACGTTTGTTAATGTAATAAGGGCCCAAATTTTTTAAATTTTGATTATAATAGGGCCCAAAACCGTGTGTTTTTTGAATTTTGATTATAATAGGGTCCAAAATTGTGTGTTTTTTTAAATTTTGATTATAATAGGGCCCAAAATGGTGTGTATTTTTAAAATTTTGATTATAATAGGCCCCAAAATTGTGATTTTTTTTTAATTTTCGCCTGTCTGTCTGTTGGTCAATTAGTCTGCTTGTCTGTGCGTTTGTACGCACTAATCTCAGAATCGGCTAATCAAAATTTAATGTACTACTATACTTTGGTATACTAACCAAAAAACTTTGAAAATTAGTAAACAAATCAGTATAATTCAAGGTCATTAGTATTTAATATTTTCCTAACATTTAACGATTAAGGCCATCGTAGCGCAGCATCTGACTGTAAATGTGAGGGTAACGGATTCAAT
>DWMZ01004221.1:0-11930 GCA_018249855.1 Eueides tales michaeli
AGTAAGTAATTTGCTTCATTTAATTTGTCTTTTGCTATTTCTTTGTTAACAGTTATAAGTAAAAGGATTATGTATTCAGTTTGTGCATATATTTGGCCTTGTAGATACGTAAAAATAAGCTAAAAAAGTTTTGATGTTGTTATTATTTTGAGGGTTATATTTTTTTAAAGAAAAAGTTATGATAGAGCCGTGTAAATAGGTTTTAAAAGAGCTGGCTCTTTCATAACCGGCTTTTCCATAACCTGGCATTTGAATTTTATTTAACATATTTTTTACAATTATACTTACACACCTAAAGACTGGCTTTTTCATAACTTTATATATATATATATATATATATATATATATATATATATATATATATATATATATATATATATATATATATATATATATATATATATATATATATATATAAATTAAGTCATGTTGGATCACTAAACGAGATTAATGAAAAAGTTTTAATCATATCAAACTTTAACGTAGGTGTTCACTTCTGTAAGCTTTATAAAGTACTACGTGTACAAGTTTTGTACATACAAATTTATATATTTGAACTTAGTACTATGATACTTCGTACCTTTTTATATTACGCGATGCTGCTGCTATCAGACATCACTAATATATATTGTATGTATATATCTGACTGTAATAAATACCAACATTCTTCAGCTTGTCTCATATCGCTTCCCATTTCCCATCACTTTTTGAAACATTTCCTGTTGAGTAAAACTTAGCGCTGTGCTTTGTTTTATTAGAGTAAACCTTTATGTATAAAGTCAAAAATGTGTATTAAAAGTATTAAATTCATGCGAGTGAGAGTAGAACCTACATCCACCGTCGACTTACTACCACTGTAGAAGCTGTATCTTGCGTATAGCAGAGAGTATTTAGCGGAAAGATACTCCGTTCTCTGCTCTCCATTAGAATGGTACAACTCAAAGTACCATTTCATATTATCAGATCGGAGAAAAGGAAAATACTCATTCCCCTAAGTGACAATCGAACCTACAACCTCGTTTATAGATGTGTACTGCTTTACTACACCACGAGTCTCTAGTGATATATGTTTGAAGTATAAAACGATTAAAAATAGTGCGTTGACATATTATTACTTTTCTGTATGTTTAATTAATTATTAATAACAAAGCTACATTAAAACTGAACTAGTTTTAGCATAATATTATAAATAAATTGAATGAAAAGTCATATTTGATGAAAGCGAAGTGAATTTCAATTCAATAATTTAAGGTATTCAGCGGTTTAAGTTTAAATATATATTTTCGGCGTTATTCATGGTTTAATAATTTGTTATTCGTAGTTTGAATATTTTCTTTCCACTGAAGTAGTTCTAGTACCTATTACTTCGTTTTATTTAAACAGGTCACAGAAAAATATAATTTGGATATTTTGCCGTTTCTTATATTGAGTTTAATTTAGTTTTAACATAGCTGAGTAGACAGAAACAAAAAGTACACTTTTAAATTTGAATAGTAATTTCCACTCTTATTAGGTTATCGTGTCGCAGTGGGACATCATCTGGCTGTGAGATACGGGTAGATACGAAGATAGTAAAAACAGAAAACCTAGTGTCAAAGCACTTGGTTCTTACTTGTAGTAGTCAGACTCTGAGCCACTACACATATGTATACATAAAGTTGATAAATATGTACAATCATCACAAATAACTTATATTAATATTGCCAATTTAACAAAGTATACACATATTTACTCAGTATTTTGTGTCCTCACAGAATTTAAAGGTCGAATAATAAATTAAATAATTTGGTAATTGTGAGTGTAACATCTGTCTAGACGAATGATGTACTCGTATAGAAATCAATTTCAATGGATATTTTTTTAGGAATAGTTTATTTAAAAGTCAAAATGTATTGTTGTATATAGTTTTATAAAAATCTTAAACATATTATAGGTAAATTATAATTGTATATTTATTAATCTATACAATGAAAATTAACAAAACATACATGTAATTGGATATTACTATAAAATATTGTATATGTTTTATTAACGACTTTGAGTATTAATTACTCATTTTTAAGCAAACCGACAAATACCCATAGCCCCCAGCCTTTCTATATAGTTAATAGTATTTGTATGTAGATTCAATTCAGCCGGATTATTAGTTTTTTTTCCAATTTCATGCTGTATCCAGCATATGGCAGAGAACATTTGTAAACCGAGTGTTAAGACTTGGCCTACTCTAAATTCGTAAATAAATTCGTAGCGCAATGAGATAGAGACGGTGGCGTCTGACTTGAAAGAATGAATAAAATTATAATAATTTTGTTTTCTCCACTCTGACAAAATTCAAAGAGTTCCGTCACTCAAAGCATAATGTTTCATAAATAGACCAATTGTGAGGAACGGAGTGTCCGAATACTAGATGATCTCGTTCTATCCTACTAAAATTACTTTCAGATCTATCCAATTAAACATTTTCCAAGCAAGCACGTCAATGTGTTAACAACGACACGTTTCAATGACAACGAGTGGGATATAGAGAACAGAGATTCTCCATATTTCACTTATGTCACTGGCACTTCATCTTATACGGCGGATCATAAAGTAGCACGTTTTACTACAACGCCGCGGAAATGCAAACATATACTAATTAAATAGTGTATACAGTGCGAGCCAATTGAGGTCATCCCGACACGGTAAAGTGGAGCCTGAGTAAACATGTAAGATTGAAAAGAAATACGATAAAAGGTTTGTTTGCTCTGGTTAGTAAGAACACGGTATTTAGTTTCACCACTTCACACAAAAGAGGAAAACGAAGTGGTCTTGACACTATCTGCCTACCTCGCTCTCTGCCCCCGCATACAGAGCTACGCACGTAGAACTGGTAAAGAAGAAAATAATAAAAAAAATCATAATCATTAACTTTACTTTTCGAGTTCAAATACTGAGTTGTTGAAGTTAATTTATATCATACAAAATATTTATAATACTCTACACTACATATTTATATGAAAACATCATCAGCATTATGTACCAAACCCAGTAAAGCGGATACAAACAATCAATAAGTCATTATTATTGTTACAATTTATGACAATGAAGCAATCATTTGTTCAGGTTAATTTAAATTAAGTAAACACTTGTCAATATAAAGTAATATAATATTAAATAAAGATTAAATAATGTGAAGTCCAAAATAATATGGATTTATTTATATTTAAATGATTTTCATGCTTATATTGGCAAAGCGTGGTGGTAAGTACCACGCAACACGCGGCGAAAGAAAAGAAACGAAATGTTCTAGCGATAAGTTTCTTCTGTTAATCCGGGAAATAGCATGAAGTCCTTATTATTATAAAAATAATTACGAGCAATTTAAGTTATTTGAACTGAGTCACGTCTTCTTAGATAGTGTGTTCTCGTTACAACGTTGAAGCTGAGTTTGAAACTCAGCTTCGTACCTAGCTGAGGTGAGTTTTTTTCATACAAATTTAGCTTATTCAAATATAATTAACCTGTGGCGCAAAAAGAAGGTGTATAAGTATAAATAACCTATCTACCTGTCTTTGTATCAATGTGTGTGTGTCAGTATGCATGTGTCTGTGGCACCGTATTTTTAGTTTCGAATGAATCAACAGAATTGAGGGGGGGTTTTAATCGAAAGCTTTATAAATCGCTATGTTTTGTTAAATCAAGAGGATGATCGAGAGTGATTTCTCGAGTTGGACCTTTATTAATTTTAACATTTGTGCTTATTTTAAAATATTTTAACATCATTCAAGGTAAGTAAAAAAGATACGGCTTTGTTACTTTTTTATTGTATTGTGAATATAAATTCACTTTTTCATCTCTCTTTCGCAGATAAGGCAATCTTTATTAGAAACTGGTTCCGGAATTAAGTTCTACCACTTGATGCCATATCTGCCATATGATGTCTCGAAAATTTAACGCAGAGCGAAGAACGGAATATCTTCACAGTACGTCTCTTAACACAAAACCTTCTATTTGTGAACTAAAGTATGAAGCTGAAAATGCTTTAGTCGTTTTTTAATTTAACAATATATGTATGTATGTATAACTGTATATACTACTTGTATTTATATTTCTCTCGACGGTCTCTCAGGGTATTTCAGATCCCCTCATTCGTTCCCGCTCACCTCGTTATTACGAAACTCAATATTTTCATAAGACCGCGACAAAAGCAAACATTGTCATTTTTGTACCCTCTCCAAAATCCATTTTTCTACTGAAAGATTTTGAACAAATCATAGTATTAAATTCTTACATATTTATTTATTATATAAATCGTGGATTGAATGGATATAAAATATTTTATTAAGAAAAGATATAAAATAAAGTATAAAACAAATTGAAGCAGTGAAGGTGAACGTACGAAAAGTTACTTTAGTGTATTTTTATATCCGAATGCAACAGGTTGTTATATTGTTCTGAAATTCTCTCGTCTTAATAAAATAGCTCAAATGTTATAAGATTTTGAAGTTTTATATACATATGAATAAGTAGATTAAATTTAAGGTAGGTAAGTAAAATAGGTCATCGCGGTAAAGTGCGTCTCCTCATAGTGTATGACTGCAGCTCTGGGGGTAGCAAATTATTTTTACTTCTAAACTGTGTGAACTAACTGTGAGACAAATTATGAGCATGTTTTTTTTAAATGAAATTTTGATTGTATTAAAACTAAATGTTTTTTTCTTAAATATTCATGAACTATTGACATTTGGGGTACCTCTTAGTTAAGAGTTGTACATAAGTAAACAAAATTGTAAGAGAATCTTTTATTAAGAGGATTATCAGCTTACTTAATTACAAAAAAGTCGTTGAGCATTTAATAGAAGCAACTAATTGTTAGTGAAAAGAGCTATTTTTACTACCGAAAATTGTATAAAAATTTAATTGAAGTTTTGAAAATAAATTCGTGTATTTATATATAACTAAGTTGTAGTAAATAGATCTAATGCGCACTTGTTATTTCAATATTTTATA
The DNA here is from genome assembly GCA_018249855.1 of Eueides tales michaeli. Classification (NCBI taxonomy): domain Eukaryota; kingdom Metazoa; phylum Arthropoda; class Insecta; order Lepidoptera; family Nymphalidae; genus Eueides; species Eueides tales. Next base: position 4,990 of record DWMZ01004221.1, read on the forward strand.
TTTATATTTTACAAGTAGTCAAAGATTCAAACCTCAATTAGGCCAATGAGTTTTCGAATTTATATAAAGATATAACATCTTAAAAATTAAATAGTATTTGAACACACGATCTCACTTGGTATAGATGTTAATACACTTTTTACTTATTCTAGTATAATTTATTTTTTGTTAAATTTCTTTAATAATATAGAACTGTAAGACGAGCACACAAAGTTACACATGAATATAAGTATGTACGTGAAGCAAGTCAGTTCAGACTTTGATGTATCTAGCCTACGTCCGGTTCCGCCCGAACCAAGTCAAATTTATCAAATAATCCCTTAGTATCGATCGCATATAACTTTACTTGTAACTTATAATTTTTTTTGTGTCATATGTTTTGTTAAAATTTTGCTACGAGTTTATAAAATAAATCTGTAGATTTTGTAGAATATTTATTGCGATTGAATTAAAATAAAATATTAGGAAATAAAGTTGACAGATTGAATTCCATTTGTAGTAAAGCTAGTTAGTGTTAAAAACGCCAGCTTACACTCAATTAAGCTTTTTAGCAGGGATTAGTGTTTCTAGATAAGACTACTTACATTATATAGAGGTTCTAACCCCAGATTATGTTTAATCAACGCTTATTACTTTTTTCACGTGATTTAATAATTATATTATAGTTCTAAGAACGAATATTACGAGAGAGTGGGAACGGAACGTCATTAAGTTCCCTCAGCGTAAAGCTGAGATATAAATGAGACAGAAAAGAAATGGTAGTAAATAACGTTTATAACGATTATATAAATATTTTATCTTCACAAATATTACATATTGTCGTACTAAATAAATAAGATTATTGTTAGTTTAATCTTAGAAATTATTTTATTTTATGAAGCCTGTCGTAACGACAGGTTAAGGATTCAATCCCCACTCGAGAAAATGAAATATTTAATAATTTCAATTACTAGCTCTGATAACGAAGTAGGCAGTATTATATTCTGCCACTCAAAACGCAATGCCTTCAGAATTCAACGAAAAAAAGAGAACGAAAGTGTCTCAATAGAAATGGTTAATGAGAATTAATGGGCACTTGTTGTAATTGGGCAAATAAAAGAAAAAATGTTGAAGAAATTCGGATCTTTCCGACAGTATGTTGTCCTTGGGATTATAAATTATATACTTAGGATATCATTAAAGTTCGTTGTGCAATTTTTGGGAAGCCGATGTCCAATCAAATAAATGTAATGTAAAAACAATGGTGAGTAAAAGAAACATTTTCCATTTGAACTCGAGACATAGCATGTTGAAATACGCAGCGCAATATAATGTCTTCTCATCAAGCAGCAATATGAACATGAAATAATTCAAACTCGAAAGTATTGCTTTTTCAACCAGACACTGTGTCACAGCGGTGTTTGTATACACATCATTACTTATAAATCATTACTTATAAGTCGTAGTTCTGTAGCGTGCCGTGTAGAATACAACGTCTTAACAAGATTAAAGACAGCGGCGAGCAATGAAAGGCTTTGCGACCGCCGAGCCCCGTCTAATAATGTTAACGATACAAAATTACAGTTTTAAAGTATTATAGCATTTACTTGTGTTTAATAGCGAGACTAAAAACAATATTTAAAAAAAAATATCCTTTTCTTTTAGCATCGCTTTGTATGCAACGTACAGTAGAGTTGTAAGCCTTATTATTGCGTTTTCGAAACACTCTGATTTTTTTTTTTTTTTTCATTTCTCGATTTTCACAATAATCACAGAACACGAATTCAAGATGTAATATCTCAAAGACTTGGCAAACAATGGGAAACGAGTGGTGTCTTAACACTAGGTTTCTACTGCATACCCTGATATATGCGAGATAGAGCGTGAAGCTAAAAAATGTGCTCGCTCATGCTTACGTGAAGAAATAGGTATACTTCTTTTTACAAATTTTAATGTTTCAACTCTAGCAAAATAAACGTTGCTTTCAGATCCACTACCACAGAAAACCCTACACCTACCTAAGCCATGAAACTGAAAATGCAAGCCCGTTATAATTTGAAGAAAGAATATCTTCTAATAATAACTTTCTCATCTTAAAATTGCATTTTTCTTAGAACAAGAAATATTTTTATATTTTGTAGTGTAACTTAGTTTTTTGTTTCATTTTTCTCGAAGTGAGGCGGAATAGCAACCAGTCTGAAGGAGTAGCGTCTGCATAATCGTGTTGCTCTGAACTAAGAATATCACAAAGAACTAATATTCAAAGAGGTTTATTTGTGCTAAATAATGGATTCTAGCCTTATCACTATTTTTCTAAGATAAATTCCAATATGTTCACGCTTAAAGCCGTAAAGGAAAATAAGTCACCGATAAATATTCGACGCATTAATTAAGTATATGTATGTACACTGTAAATTAAATAAATTGTTTTGTGACGGCAAATGTACCGGCGAGTGCCACGGATTACGCTGAATATGTCTGACCACTCTGATGTGTGTCACTAATGAAACTGTTCATATACTTTATGTTTTAACTTATCGTTAGCTTACACGTGTGACCCATATGTCCAGATACTCTGTTATCTACTAAATTCAATTCATTAAATAGCCTAATATCAATTTTTGAAACTAAAAATAATGTTTTAGTACTTTATATTCAATTTTGCTATTCTGCTACATTTATGTACAAGGGATACGTAATTTTCACACTGTGTCTGTTAAAAAACATTGAGAAGTATGTCTCTTGAGAACGTCAAGTCAGCAATACCTGTGATAGCCAATATATCAGCTATCAACAAACATATTTTATTATTTTTACGGCGTCGTAAATTCATGAATAAGGGATAGATGACACTGTATCGTTTTATTATAACTTTATTTTACGACTCTGCCTATTTCTGAAGCGTCAGGTGACAGTGAGGGGGACATCAACATAGGATAAATATTTGTTCAATGTTGCTTTCATTAAAGTCAATTTGGTAGTTGGTTTCAAATAATATTATAATATTTTTTAATGTATATTTTACCTTGATGGATTACCTAAAATGGCTTTAATAATTTACTATCAAAGATTGCACTATTTTATCTCGTCTGATATGAGTGTTATTTCCACCACTTACACACGAACGTCTCGAACTTGGCCGCAGAATAATTAATGAAGTGTTCTATCACTGGGTTCACTGAGTGTGATGACCTTGTTACATGTTTGATTTGATGAGTTCTTTTAGGACTATTTTAAATGATAAAAATATGTATTTCCCAAGAAAAGAAGAATGCTATATTTATTCAATAGCCAAACTCTATACAATTTAGATAAACTTTTGGTTAAGTACACATAAATTGCCATAAAATATCTGCAAAACATAAATAAAATGAACTGTCACTGATGTTTATATTCAAAACAATTTGAAGTGTTATTATATTCTTCAAAATAAGTACTCGTAGTTTACCAAATTCTATTACACATTAAAACCTAATTAAAAAAATATTTAAAATGAACCATTTGTTTTTATATTCCCTTCACGGACATGTAAATACAGTCTGCACATGGCAGAGTAGGAAAAGGGAGCCTAGTGTTAAGACACCCCATTTCGTTGCCCACTTTCCGGCATATTAGAGGCGTTACGTGTATGTTGAACCATGTTGACGATTAATTATATCTGAAGAGTTAGCTTGAGTTATAGCGCTAATCTCAGGAATTATTTGTACATACTCCAAATATAACAAACATATTTCCATTTCATTAAGTAAAACCGAAGATGCAGCTAGTTTCAAACTCAGGAAAATTAAAAGGTTATTTTGTACATGTAATTTTCCTCTTTATGTAATGATGAAAAGCTGCATTATTTTTCAACTACGTTGATTTAATTCAAAAAAATAAAGCTAAGCGTTTCTTAAGCAAGTTACAAAGTATAAATAACTGTAACGTACACATAAATTATTACTTCTTATCTAATAACAAATCATACAGTTAATAACTTAGGAAAATTAATTAATTTCATTATCTCTTTTATAGAAAAAAATCACAGTATTCAATACGCATGTCTTCAGCAACTCGGCGGCTTCAGAAATGCGACGTGGCGTGAGGGTAGCAAAAATATTATTTAATGTTCATATGTAAACAAATACGTTCAACACATTAGCAGCGTGACTTGCTCTATGTGTTATTGTATCGGCCGCGTCCTTATACTCTATACCCATAGTCTGTACAGTGCACACCTCTGATACATAAATCACGATGAATGTTCTATTTATATACATAATTAATGGCTGTATGCGTATTTCGCTCGCGTCATTGTCTTATAAACGAAAATTACATATGTGTTATGGTAAGGTTTGGTTATTTTTTATCTTTTTAAGACCAACACGGCACATTTTAAGGGGCTCAGTGTCTGACTATCGTTTACAGTTGCGGGTTCAATTGAAACATACAGAAGAATAATATTTTGACAAAGCTACCTAAGTAATTACCATATATTTTGGTGATATATGTATAACATACTAAATTTTAAAAACGTATAAAAATTTGGACGAAGCAGGATTTGAACCTGCACCTCTTGAACCGTTCAAGCGCTCTGACCACTAAGCCATCCGTCCTCACCAAGCTCCGTCGAAATTTTTATACGCTTGTTACAACTTATTTATGTTGGTAGCATCTCTGTAGGGAGATTTTTACAAATTTCCGCTACCCAAAGATAATTAGAATTATCATTTCGCAACAGAGAATGCTATTTATTAAATATTTTTACTATTTTTAAAGTGTTATTCCACACTTAGGAAAGAAAAATACTAAATTTTTTATACGTTTTTAAAATTTAGTATTTTTCTTTCCTAAGTGTGGAATAACACTTTAAAAATAGTAAAAATATGTATAACATGTTTAAACCCAACCCGACCCGGTGAGACGAAATGCTACGTTGAGTCCTACCAATCCAACGGACATCGGAGAACGCGAGTACGCGTACGTGAGTGTCTTACCGCTAACTCTGTACTCTCTGATATATGCAAGATACATGATGGTTGTAGGTTCAACACACACTCGGCGGAATGTTATGGTTATCATACACATTTTTAACATTATACATAAAAGTTTAATCTGATAAAATAATGCACAGCATTAAGTTTCACTTCTAAACACACAATATTTTAAAAAGGGACGGGAAATGGTATACGAAATTTCTTATAACTGGATTCTCTGTACTCTGCCATGTGAGAGAAGCTGAATAATGTTTGTATCTATTACAGTAATATATATAAACGTAATTTATATTAGCGATGTAAACAAGCACCGCGTAACATGAAGCCTTGTTAACAAGTACATTGTACCTACAGTTAACTCCCGTATATTCATCATTATTCAATGTAATGTGTGTAAGTACCGGCTAATCTCAGTCGCTTATCGTTATATATTCGCATTTACCTAAATTTGATGGAAATCATGCTTTTACACATTTTAGGTTGAATACTAATTGCATATTTTTTAGTTTTGCCGTGTGATTCCGGCTTAGAATAGGATCACCCTGGTACTGGTGGTGTCGTAAGAGGCGACTAAAGTACGTGTGGGAGAGTCACGTTGTCAGCAATGGGAACACGCATGGGCAACACGCATGGGCAACACGCATGGGCAGACTGGACCGGATTGTTACCACCCCCGGCATTTAAAACCGGCGTTAAGTAGTGGCTTCGGCCACTGCGTTTCGCATTGGGTAATGCTGGGCCCCGGTGCCCATCCATCTTAAAGACCGGCAACGCTCCTGTAACTCTTTTGGTGTTACGCGGGGCCGTGGGCGGCGGTGATCACTTACCATCACGTGACCCGTACGCTCGTTTGCCGTGTCTTTCCATAAAAAAAAAACTTACCAAATTTTCTTTGTAAGGAGTTATCTTACCTGACGGATGCTATTTAAGAATGTTAAGATTTTATTAACATAGACTTTGGGCTACATTCTTATGAGCAAATCACCACCACCTTATAGTTAGATATAATTTTAAAATATTTTTCAGATAACAAACTACAATGGTTGCCGCAACGACCTGTATACAATTACCATCACTGTGAATTCAGATTTTGGAGGAATCCCAACTTGAAAGCGATACCTTATTCGCTATGGTATCACATGTTCAGAGGACAGCAGACGAGGAGTCTTGATATTGGGTGATTTATGCTAAATATTATCTTTGATAGAAGCATATTTCGAGGTCTTTCGTGGTACAGGGTTACAAGCGTGCACAGGGCTACTGTAAATGACAGGTTGTGGGTTTAATCCCCATTCGAGGAAAGGACTTTTTTTTCACTCTGGTAATAAGGCCAAAGCGCGACGTCGAGTCCGTCCACTTAACAATACCTCAGCGGTAAATTTTAAATGGAATTAAGTATCTTTACATTAGGTTCCAAGGTTTTCTCTGCCACATGACATATTTTTGAAAATACTATGGCATATCGTAGCGCAATTATAAGGTTTTAAATTACAGATTTCTCTATATTATCGTTTCAATTCGCATTACAATATGCTACATGTACTGAAATATTTAATAAAAAATGATAAACAATTTTAATAAAAATGTTATAATATTAAAAAGTGTTTTGGGAAATATAAAGAATATTTTACTTTCTGTCTCCCGAACATTTGAACACAACTTACTCATATCTTTATTTTAAAAAATATAACTTTTAATTGATCGTTGTATTTTTGGATTCTAGTTTCTTTATTAATATGGACCATAATATCTCAAACTCACGGCCCAATATCATATGTATTTTGGAATAGACAGTATTTTTTATAATTTTCCTGTTTTAATTTCAGGTGCCTTAACTACAAACCTTTAGATGAAATTACCAATGATAGCTGCATTTTACAACTAAACCAAAACATAGATTTAAATTTTCATACCAAATATAAACATATAGTAGATAAGGACATAGTAACAGTACCTAGTCTTTTTGAATTAAGCAAAAGAAAAATG
>DWMZ01004222.1:0-11930 GCA_018249855.1 Eueides tales michaeli
CGGCATTACCCAATGCGAAACGCAGTGACCAAGGCCACTACTTAACGCCGGTTTTAAATGCCGGGGGTGGTAACAATCCGGTCGAGTCTGCCCATGCGTGTTGCCATTGCTGACAACGTGACTCTTCGACTCGTACTTTAGTCGCCTCTTACGACACCATCAGTACCAGGGTGATCCTATTCTAAGCTGGGATCACACAGCGAAAAGTATAATCTTCTCATTAGGAATCGAACCGATTTTTTTAAGCTTAACGTCTATCCTGCCCATATATATCCTGCCTAGGGCACCTGGGAACCTAGTATTAAGACACTCCATTCCGTTCTCCACTTTCTGTGGAGTTTGAGGTATTGCGTGTTGCGTGTTGGAACTCAACGCCGCGCTTTGCTTTATTACCAACAAGACAAAATGAAAATATTAAATATATAATTTGAAAATATTAAATAGATATTTAATTTCTTCGAATAGGGATCGAACCCACAGCCTGTCGCGTTTTCAATCACACACAATTTAATAGTTTTCATTATAAGATATGACGAAAGTGCAGAGAAGTAAAAATAGTCCACACAAACCAAGCACCGACTGTTGTGGTTTCAATTGATTCCCCTTGTGATTTGTCGACGGAACAAGTACAATTATACGAAGTAAATATAACTATCTACATTAAAGAAAATGAAAATTTATATCAAATCAAAAAACTTATTATTTTGATACAATCTCCTTATACTTTTATAAGCGTTAGTTTTTGTATATTTTTATTGGCTAAAGTGAAAAATTTACTTAAAAAACTGGTCAAATTTACTTATATTTAGGTTGACTAGAAAATATATGTCAGAGATAAGTACACCTTCTTTAGAGTTTCGTTCTTTAAAATGAGCGGAACTTTTTTGTCCACTTTTTATACCGAGATCACGTAGATGTGCAATAATAAATTTAAAATATCCGATCTATGGTACACTACGCATCAAAAAGATTATGTATGTGTAAATTTTGCTGCATTTCTATCAAAATCGCCGCCGTGTGAATCCGGCTTAGAATAGAATCACCCTCGTACTGATGGTGTCGTAAGAGGCGACTAAAGTACGAGTGGAAGAGTCACGTTGTCAGTAATGGCAACATGCATGGGCAGACTCGACCGGATTGTTACCACCCCCGGCATTTAAAACCGGCGTTAAGTAGTGACCTTGGTCACTGTGTTTCGCATTGGTTAATGCCGGGCCCCGATGCCCATCCACCTTACAGACCGGCAACGCTCCTGTAGCTCCTCTGGTGCTACACGGGGCCGTGGACGGCGGTGATCACTTACCATCAGGTGACCCGTACGCTCGTTTGCCGTGTCTTTTCCATAAAAAAAAAAAAATCTGTAGTGCACTTTCGGTGGAAAACTTTCAGTACAAATAAGGCACGAAAAAGGTATTTCCAAAAAATAAACAAAAAAACTTTTGCATATCGTATATCGATAGCGTCTACACCCCTTAATATATGGTAGTCAGGAACCCTCGGTAATCAAGTCCGACTCGCTCTTGACTATTATTTTCTTATACCTACTTCATGCTATGTTAAATACTCGCATTAAGACACTACAGTTCCCCAATTTCCGATAAACTCTAAACAAAACAAAAATTTGAAAGTATATGTATGTACTATACTTAATTTTTATTTATGTTTTTATGAAATGAAAATTGAAAAAAAAAATGTATTTGAAGTATAAATGATCGATTGATTTATGTTTATCACAAATATCATAATAAACTTACTCAGCTTCACGCTGTATCCCGCACATTGCAGGGTAAGCAGAGGGAACTTGGGAACCTAGTGTTAAGACACTCCGTTCCACCTCCATTCTTCAATTTGAGGCATTGTGTGTTGAGTGGCGGTACTCAACGCCGCGCTATTCTCTTTGTACCAAAACGAAGAAATGAAACATTAAATATTTAAATTGAAAATATTAAATATTTCATTTCCTCAAGTGGAGATCGAACCCACAACCTATCGGTTACAGTCACACGCTTGTACCGCTGCGCCACGACAGGCCTCTCATGATAAACTTTCTTTTATTTTTTTTCCTTATCTGCTAGCAACTTTTTAACAAAATAAACTTTCAAGCGCAGAAATTCAAATTAGACGTCCGTCTCATTTTCAATAGCTATAGGTACCTATAACCAAAACACGGTCAATATTGAAGTGGCCGCTGGGGACACAGAATTATTTAGATACGTTCCACCATCTGCGTCTGACTGGTTGTTACAGGTGGCTTAGGAATACATTGTTAATTATTATAGCTTAGGCACGTGAGAATTACCTATTTTAGAATAAATAAAGCCGTAAACGCAATTATATTTTTATTAATTAAAAAACATTTTTTTATTAAACAATCAATCGATCGAACGATAAGTAATTTCTTATCGAATAATTTGTTTTCTATTAAAAGATTTTCATTCTTTTTTAGATTTTCATTTTTAAATATAGCAGAAAGTCTTTTTCAAGAAAGACTTTCTGATATATCTAAATAGGGAGTTGATATTTTATACTTATTATGGACCATAGATAATCTCGTTATAAACTCCTCTATGGTGTAATCTCATCTTGTAAATTAAATTAAAAAAAATATATGGGACCGATGCAAGATTAATGCCTTCGTGGCGTTGTGGCACAGCGTCCGACTGTAAACAAGATAGTTAACTTGCTGCCATTGGTAATGAATCGAAGACGCGGCGTTGATTTCCGCAAGTCAAAAGTCAAAGTACTCAATGTCGAATTGGGTGGACAGGGGGAAAATTTCTTAAAATTAAATTTAATACAAACATACATATATATAGACATTATTCACAAAACTGAAATATTAACGCTCCAAAAGTATATATTTTTATTAAAAAAAAACAGTTTTAAAATAACAGAAAAGTTTATACGAAAAATAGAACGGTTCATCGCATATGAATTTCATATTCAAAAAACTTCAATCCTAAACGCTTACGATCTTAAAAACTTTTTATCTTCCTTGTTTCCGTTTGCCCGAGGGCGTATTTATTTGTGTACTTAGTAACCTTGGAGTACACAAATATTTAACTGGCTAGCGTATAAAATGAAAAGACTAGGTCATTAAGTTACTCTCCGCGTTCCTTTGTAAGACAATTATAAATAGTGTCTACTACAATTTTTATATACACGTACATTTTTTTTTACTTGTGTGTAGTTGACTACAGAATTGGTTCTTTCTCTTTTGTAGTGTATTTTAATTCATATTAACTTACTGCTAATTTAAAAAGGGCTTCAAATAATGATGACTTTCTAATAAACTTAAGCTTAAACTTAAAAGTATTTACTTAACTATAAACACGACGGTTGTGGATTCGATTTCCGCTTTGAGCTATAAATTATTTTCATTTCCTTGTTCTTTTAAAAAAAAATACAAGTGTCATTGAATTCTGTCTCTCATCACTTAAATTTGTAACAAAAAGTAACGAAGTATCGTTACAATAGATACTCTCTACCTATCAATCATGTTGTATGCGGGATACGACCCGAAACTAAAGGAAAAATCTTTATAAACTATACACAATATACTAATTAAGAAAACGTATAAGTATTTGAACGTAGCGGGATTTGAACCTGCACTTTTTAAAAACCGTCCAAGATTGGACGCTGTTTGTAATTAAATACCTATATTTGTGTCCTAAGTGTGGATTGACAATTATTGAATTATTTAAATATAAAATAAGTAAAAATATACATAATATAATTTTTCACTTTAAATATATATAATGGCTTCACGTAATGCACATGTGACGTAGTATCACTAAATTATAAAACAGGCAGTCGGGCGCCAGTGTCGGTCGCAAATAAATAATGTTTCAATTCCTTCGTTGTTGCTTCCTTAGATTTTGTCTGGTTGTACGTTATATTATAAATATATTTGAAAATGCATTTTTTTTATTCTGAGGCCTGCCGTGGCGCAGTGGCACCAGCGTGGGACTGTAACCGATAGGTTGTGAGTTCAATCCCCACTCAAGCAGATGAAATATTTAATATTTTCAATTTAAATATTTAATGCTTTCATTTCTTTGCTGTGGTAACAAGGCATAACGCGGCGTTAAGCTCCGCCACTCAACATGCAATAGCTCAAAATCGGCGAAAAGTGGGAAACGGAAGTGGAGTGGAGTGGAGTGTCTTAACACTAGGTTCCTAAATTAGGGAATTTAGGAACCTAGTGTTAAGACACTCCACTCCACTCCATTTCCGTTACCCACTTTTCGCCGAATTTGAAGCTACTTGTGAAGCTGACAGATATTTTTTTTATTTTATTCCTCCATTCAACATGATATTAAAAGCCACAGGTTTGTCTCTACTTTCTCTGCATAATATGGCTTTATAAAAAAAAGCATTTATTATTATCCCAATTGTATTTTAATTTCGTTATCATTAGAATTTTTATTTACTTCTTTGATTATTTTTTTAGCTTTACATATCTCTATGTACTGTCTCGCACATTAGTAATAGGCAGAAGAAACTTGAGAGCGTAGTGTGAAGACATTCCGTTCAGTTTCTCGATTTCGTGTGAGGATCGAACCTTCAACCCGTCGCGTCTTCAATAGTGTATTGTATAGTAGTTCAATAGTCCCTGTGCCACGACAGGCCTTACTTCTATCGACTTTTGTGATTTTAAGTAATAGAAAAAAATGTTAAACAAATTAATATTATGAATAAGTATGATATTTCAAGTAGGTACGAACGGAGCGCCGATCGCTACAGTTTCGGCATACCGCCTATCTATCGCCATGTCACTGTCATCAACCTCTTCCTACGTGCCCTCCGGGGGGTCATCATGCTGTTTACGTGACCCTCGTCCACTACCATATATATTGTGCTCTCCTAACTAAGTATATAATTTCTATATATTTTAAATCTCATTTTAAAACTAAATTTCCATTATATATTATTGGTCCGCATACAGCAATGCAGTATACAAACTATAATGAAGCTTTAAATAAACTTCGCATCTCTCGTATTATAAACAGACTAATTTATAAAAGTAATCACGATTTTCATTTAGCACAAATTTGACCTCTAACGCAAACAGTGTTCTAATTTCACGTGTCTGTGTATGTGTATGTGTGTATGTCTGTCCATGGTACAGTAGCTCTGAAATAAATAAACCTATTTCGAGGTTTTACTATCGTCCTTTTAGAATTTTTGAAAAACGATTCAAGAAAATCTGCTATTTTAAGATCACCAAGTTTTTCTCTAGTTGATGAAAATTCTATTAGTTAGAAGTTGACACCCATATAGATCTCTGTTTTTTTTGGCAACGTTGGCACTCGTCTCACGTTCATGTTTTTCGATCAAATTATCTCTCACCTCACGTGTTTTTAATATAATTACTTTCTGTAAAGTCATTTTAATTTTTAATTAATAATACTTTACCTTTACTAAAATAGATTTTGAAGCCTGTCGTGGCTCAGTGGCACAAGCGTGTGTCTGTAACCGACAGGTTGTGAGTTCGACCCCCACTCGAGGAAATGAAATATTAAATATTTTCAATTTAAATATTTAAAATTTTCATTTCTTCCCTCTGGTAACAAGGCAAAACGCGGCGTTCAATACCACCACTCAACACGCAATGCCTCTAAATAGGTGGAAAGTGGGGAACGAAAGTGGAACAGAGTGTATTAATACTAGGTTCCCAAGTTCCCTCTGCCTACCCTGCCATGTGCGGGATACAACGTGAAGTTGAAAGAGAGAAAAGAAATAGATTTATGAGGAACGTCCTATAGAATTTTTCTTCAAATCTGTCTTCAGGATTTTAGAATTTCCATCTCTTTGATACGGACAGGATAGATTACTCACATCTGTCTATACATATCCTCCATGTATTGCCCACAGTCGTACATAAAACTTTTTTTCGGGTCGCTATGAAAAGAAAACCTTGAAAGTGTAAGTTTCACACTTTTTCTACCCACAGTATATATAAGGGTAGAAGCTTGGTATTAGTCTGTTCCCGATTTACCACCAAATTTTTCAGATCGCTGTGCTTTAAATAAACAATTGACCCCTGTGTTTATCTTTAAATAAATGATAGTATTATATAAAAAATATATATAAATAGCTATTTTAAAACTTTTTTTTTTACTAGTACTGCTAATAAAAACAATTTCTGGAAATCATTTCATCATTTAACGTGTAGAATGTTCAATACACGATATCACAATACGTTTTCATCCCCTAGCAACGTTTCAAACGTAAGTTAATGTATTTTAATAAAAAGAACAAACATGGCATTTCCATTATATCTGTTTTGGCCTGAGGATGAATTTAAAAGGTTAACGAATATTAGCTACGTTTCTCTTAACAATTTGTATTCATACTACTAAAACAACACGGCTTCGCCCGCTTAATGTATATGATTATTCTTTTTGACATTAATTGTGTTAGATTTATGAGAGAAAAGTGAGAGGTAAGATAGGGAGAGGGAGACCTTCGTTGACCGACGAAAACACAATATCTATGATACTGGAGTAGGGTCACATAAAAAGCATGAAGACCCCCCTGAAGAGATTGATGACAGTGGACGAGGCGAAAAAGGTATACCGAGACCATAGCGTTTGGCGCTCCGTTCCCTCTGCCTACACCGCTAGGGATATAGCGTGAAGCTGAGTAAGTAAAAAAGGAGGTTAAATTTTAATTTTTTTTAATAGTAAATATGCTTAATAAATCGTTATTAATATTATATCTTTTATAGCCAGTCCCATAAAGATAACTTCTAGAGGTAATCAAATGTTTTGGGCTTTGATTGTATTTGCATCAAACGTCGTTAAGAAAAATGTTTTGTTTTTTCACATCTATCTTGTCAGATTGCAGGTACGCGCGCAAAAAACTACTTAGTTTTTCTGTGTAAATACTGATCCCATTGACATTTCGGGAAGTAGTCTAGGTGTTGCTCTATAATCCTAACATTTCTTCAGTAATAGTTTTTATAATAATTAGTTCAAACTAACAAAAGCAATTTTAAAACTTGCTGGATTGTGTTTTGGTGTCGTGAAGTAACAATACACAATAAAAAAACATAGCGATTTTGAAATTACAAAGAGACATTTCAATTTTACTTATATATATGTAGTAACCATGTATGTATGTGTAGTTATATTCAATATAACATACGAAATGGCTGTAACTGACAGTTTATGGTACGGAAAATCAATATACGAACAGGAGGTACTATAACGAAGTCAATTATAAAAATTTTAGATTTAACGGACAAGAAAAAAGCTACGACGTATATAAGAAAAAGTAAACATGTTTCTTGTTTCGGAAAAAAGCAGTCTTACAAATTTTTTATATAAATCAAATAAGAAAATAGATAGTGTTCTTACTAAAATCTATAAATGAAATAGAATAAATTTCTCAACTCATTCTTTATTTTATTTTATTGAGGCTCGTCGTGGCGCAGGGGTACAAGCGTGACTGTAAACAATACGGGTTGTGTGTTCGAGCTCCTTCGAGGAAATGAAATATTTAATATTTTCAAATTTTCGCTCTGGTAACAAAGCAAAGATCCGTCACCCAACATGCAATGCCTCAAATTAGGCGGAAACTGGGGACTGGAACGAAATGTCTCTGCCTACAATACCATATGCGGGATAGAGAGTGAAGCTGAAAAATAACATTTACTACATAAGCTTCACATTGTACCCCGTATATAGTACTGTACGAAAAGCTAATGTTAAGACACTCCGTTCCTCAGTGGCGGAACTCAACGACACATTTTGTTTTGTTTGCAGAGAAGATAAAATAATTGTTACCCCCGTGTGGTGACTGAACCTATAACCGTTGCGTTTACCGTGGTGATGCACCACGACAACCTTTTCTTCAATAAGCTTTAACAAAAACAATAAAAAGTACTCCTAAAGGTAACCAGAATATTCTAATTAGAATTTTCATATAAAATAAAACGTTTCCATTCTGACGGCCATTCTAAAGAATAAGATGATTTAAATTCGCAAGACCCAACTTGGCTAATATTCTATTGTTACAAGTTTTACAGTCTTAAGACAATAACTCAGCTGTAACTCGGATGTTCGGGTCCTAGATTGGATTCTTTTGTTAGTAATAAAATGTTACTTTAGAAATGTATATGGCCTAATAAAATTGGTACCCAATAAAGTGTTGAGGTGGCGCAGGGGCACAAGTTGATTGGAAACGCGAAAGGTTTTAGGTTTGATCCCCACTCGACAAAATGAAATATTTGCAATTTAAATATTTAATATATAATGCTTTATAAGTCTTTGGTGTTAAACACAATAATTGAATTTCTGAAAATAATAAATTTATTGTTTTTAGGTACATCTTAGAAAGTTAACAAAATATAAGTTCTTATTATGAAGCAAGGATATTTTGAGTAGGTACTTACTAAGGAAACCACTGCGATGAACAAGGCCTTTAATTAAAAAATCGTTTCATTAATTCAGGAGCTACGGTGACAGACAGGCAGTCAGGACAAACTTATGTAGTTATAAATTGGACCTGTCTAATAGTCTACATGCGTCGCATATATTTAATCACAATATGAAAAGGTCACACATTATTGTCGGTTAAATGACTCAATAGTCAATTTGTCTACTAAAATTTACTTAAAATTCACACCTACCAAATCAATAATTTCATTATTTCAGAAGAAAATTATTAGTTCGACATATTCACATAATATTATTGAAATTAAGTGATATTTGATTTTGATGATCTTATATTTTATGAAATATGTGTATGTATGTTATAATTATCATACTTTTTAGTTTCAAATCAAAATTTTTTACTTTGCTCTTGAAATAATATAATCGACGTATTTCTAGAAGGGCTATGTATTTGACATCGCCTCTACTAACGCGGCCTTCTAAAAGCCTTTGCAATAGCTAATATATAATGTATATCTTTTTAAAACTGTAAGTACAATATGTGATCTCTTTACAAATTAATATAGTTGGCCGAATCGTAAATAATTTATGAACAAGCTTTAGGATAGATGAATCCATCTAAACCGGTATTAATTTTGTTGGGAAATGTTCTCATGGGACTTACACGCCCGCCGTATGTTAGTATACGCGAAGTACGTTAGAGGATGGAAAGTATTTCTTAATAGTATAACAAGATAGAAAGTACTTAAGTCTGAATATTCCGTTCTCCGCTTTCTGTCCGTAGACAAGACCCTATGTGTTAAGCAGTGGAACAACGAGACTAGATGATAATTGATTCTATTTACTGTAAATATTCACATTTACAAAATAAATTTAAGCTAATTTTGAGTATTTTTGAGAAGGAATCGAATTCAAAATCATCGCCTTTGCGATTAAGACGTTACCACATAGCTATAACGGTATGATAACTAAGATATTTTGAGGAAATAAAACAATTTTCTATAAAAATATTTTTCAAATTCTAAAGAGATGTTATAAACGACAGATAAACTCACGATAATCTTACTATAACGAGGAAGAAATAATTAAATATTAAATAACATTTTAAATTATTTATAGGTACCTACTTAACGATATGCTAATAGGGTACAATGACAGTGGAGTTTTGTACTACGTCATTTTTACTTTAAAGCTCATGTGGTCGCGGCTTTCATGCCAATCTTATACAGAATCAAAATTTCAGTTAAATTAATACTTCTTTAATTTATATGTCTATATCCACGGAATCAAATGTTGCACCATGTTTTGTGCACCAGAATGAGACAATGCAAAAATAGTTTACACCCCCTTTCTCTTCAGCTTCACGCTGTATTTCGCACATGGCAGCGTAGGCCGAAGAAAGTTGGAAACTAGTGATGAGACATTCCGTTCTTTTTCCCACTTTCCGCCATATTTGAGGCACTGCGTGCATGAGTGGCGGAACTCAGCGTCGCGCTTTGCCTTGTTACCAGAACGAATAAATAAAAATATTAAATATTTCATTCGAAAACATTAAGTATTTAATTTCTCCCGAAATGGAATCGAATCCATCACAATTCCGCTACACCACGACGGGTTTTAAATTATACATATCTAAAAAGTAATTTAAAATGTAACTTAGCTACTGTACATTTCACGTAGTGCGCCAGGCGCTTAATGAAAACAAAGCTGCGTTCACCTCTGTTGCAGACTCATATTTTATTTAGTGAGTCTAACGAGCTTATAAAATTACAATGTTAAAAAAGCTGTTTTTAAGGTCAAAAGAAGGAAAATTGGTGCGTTTAAAACTTTTATATACAGTTAAAAATATTGAAACCTGTCGTGGCACAGCGGTACAATTGTAAACGCGACAGGATTGTGGGTTCGATCCCCACTCGAGGAAATGAGATAATCAATATATTCGAATTAAATATTCGATGTTTTTATTTCTTCGCTCTGGTAATAAGGCAAAGCGCGGCGTTGAGTTCCGCCACTCAACACGAAATGCCGGAACTGAGGAAATGTGGAACGAAGTGTCTTAACACTAGGTTCCAAAGTTCCCTTTGCCTAGTCTGCTTTATGCGAGTCAGCGTGAAGCTGAAAATAAAATATATTGATGCAATTATCGTGGTAGACGAGGACCACTCAAATAAAGAAGACCACTCAGATTATCACTAGAAATTGTTCTAGTATAGATTTATGTATTTTTTTACCTTCACGCTGTATCCCGCACAAGGCAGGCAGAGGGAACCCGGGAACCTAGTGTTAAGACACTCCGTTCCACTTCCGTTCCCCACTTTCCGCCTAATTTGAGGCATTAGGTATTGAGTAACGGAACTCAACACCGCGCTTTACCTTATTACCAGAGCAAAGAAATGAAACATTAAATATTTAAATTGAAAATATTAAATATTTCATTTCCTCGACTGGCGATCGAACCCAGAACCTGTCGGTTACAGTCACACGCTTATTCCGTTGCGCCACGACAGGCCTCATGTTATGTAAATCGAATGTAAAATTATTTTTTAGCTTCACGCTATATCCACGCATATATAGCAGGGTGGACAAAGGGAATCTAGTGTCTAAACACTCCGTTCCCATTCGGACACTTTCGTTCTCCAATTTCCACCGTATTTCTTAAGTGGCGGAATTCAACGCCGCGCTTTGCCATTTTAATCAAATAAGAAATAGAAAAGAATTTAATTTTTAAATATCTTTTTGTATTTTAAATTTATAAATTCTCAATATAGGACTTAAAAAGGTTAAACATTTTTTTATCCCTCGAGATTCAATATGGATTCTTCGTTCATTTACACGGATTACATTGAATACGAAAAATAAAAACATATTTTCAGTAAATGGTTCAATTTTTTTTTCCTATTATATTACGATACGTTTCTCCGTCGCAGGTGGCTTTATATTATTCTCTAAAGTAAAATAAATATTATTTTTAATATGTATTTTGTTTTAGTTTGGTACCGGAGCGAGCGGGTTACAGAACCCGTACTCTAATATCAAAATATTACTAGTTAAGGAAACTTTTATCTAAATTAAACAATTTTTTAGCTTACTTTTACCTTTAACTTATACACTTTAACAAGATAATATTTTTTTACAGTTCTCGTATGATGTATTCTCTCATAATGTAGCGGAAAGTGGGTGATTGAACGGAGTGTCTTAACACTATATTTCCCAGTTCCCTCTACCTACAAAAGGCATAAAATAAAGGATCCTTAATATTTCATAATAGTCTATGTAAATACAAACGATTATTATTATTATTTAATCTTATTGTAAATATTGAAGTAGTAATTAGTAAGAAAAGAGTTTTGAGGCCTGTCGTGGCTGTAACCGACAGGTTCTGGGTTCGATCCCCAGTCAAAGAAATGAAATATTTAATATTTTCAATTTAAATATTTAATGTTTCATTTCTTCGCTCTGGTAATAAGGCAAAGCGCGGCATTGAGTTCCGCCACTCAACACGCAATGCCTCAAATTCGGCGGAAAGTG
>DWMZ01004223.1:0-11928 GCA_018249855.1 Eueides tales michaeli
GATTGGCATGTGCCCTCTGTTCGTCTCGTATAGCCCTCAGAACTCTCCGGACCATGTTGGCCGCTACCAGCTCAGTTGGTAACGCTTGTATGATGTGACGACCGGACGCACGCACCGAGTTGCAGAGAGATCTGAAATATATATTAGAGTGTCAGCTTCACGCTGTATCCCGCATATGGCGGGGTAGGCAGAGGAAACTTGAAAGGGTAGTGTTAATACTCTTTGTTCATTGTCGTTGCCAGTTTATAGGCAGAATGTAATACTGTGCATGGCCACGTTAGCTTCACGCTGTATCCATAGAGAGGTAGGCAGAGAGAACAGAGTGCCAAAAGCTATGGTATGATACACCACACTATCAAAGCAAAGATACTAATATATTAAATATTTCATTGTCAAATTTTTGTGTCGCTGCACCACAATACACCTCAGTTTGTATAATAATTCTTTTTTAATAAACATTCCATAGGAAATGAAAGAGGAGAAAAGTGCTTTAATAAATGGTGACAATTTATTCATAGGAAATGTTATTAATGTAAAGAAGTGAAGGAAAAAAGTTTTTAACATATATTTTAAGTGAAATTCCAAATACAGGAAAGAAAAATACTTTTTTTTAGAAATGTTGAAAAAAATCACATTGCGGGATTTAAATTTGCACCTCTTTGAAACCATATAAGGTGTGGGTTTCCAATACGAGCTGGTTCAAATCTCACTTTGTTCAAATTTTTATATATTTACACAAACAAGAACTTAATTTAATTTATGCTGTGGACACTTTATTGGTTTTTGTAAAAATTCTAGTTTGCTATAGGCTTATTTTAATAATTTTGTAATTGTTTCCCTTAAATATATAAATTCTAATTGTATTAAACTTACAATGCATTAGCACTCTCAGATTCACTGATGATCTGCTCCAGCAGGTCCACTGTCGCTAGGGCTACCTTGTCGGGACCTTGTATTTTCCTATAAAAAAGATAATTTTATCAGATTTATAATTAGTTTTGAGGCCTATTGTGGCAAAGTTCCACAAACATTTGATTGTAAATGCCACAGTTGAAGGTTCAACATCCACTTGATGGGATTATTTATTATTTATGACTGTTTACATTTGTTCTAATTCATTTTTTCTCTTGAAATAAGAATTGAAACCCAAAATTGTTTTAATTTACATTATTCCAGCTTACATTTTACATTATTCCACTTTAATTGGAATAGTTGCATACAATTGTGCTAAAAGATTGATATAAAATATTAAAATTAAACTTGCTTGTTTTGTTTTTATAAATTTTATTATCCTAAATTATAATTAAAATGAGCAACACAGACTTGTGTGCAATGATGGAATATAATCATCATATTTTGAATAATATTATAAAGCAAGATTCCATTTATTTACGTTCTGATAAGACTTTCAAGATACAATTTACAATCTCATATAAATAAAAAAATATTGTACATATACACGATAAAATGTATATATTTCATATTATGACAATTATATATTATGTATTATTTTTAAAAATTACATAAAACAATTTATAAAGTGTAAATAAAACAAGTTTGTATTCTAATCACAAGTAACTCACCCACTACGGATACTTGACACATATTTCACGATCGCGTCCATAGTTTTCTCGTCTAATTCTTCCAAATTGCCTTCAGAGGGTGCCATTATTATTTTATTAATAATTTTATTTAATATTAATTTAAATTGAGGTACAAAATGCTGATGAAATAATATAACCTCAAAAACGCAAGTGACGTAAATGTTTACTTGTCAGTTTGACAAATGTCGTTTATAATAATCGAAAAGTTTGAGCAAAATAAATGAAAAATATACCATGGTGTGGTATATTTGGTATATTTAAGTTGGTATTTTTTGTGGTATATTTAAGGTCGTTTTCCAATTTGTCAAAACAACAAAAAAGTAAAATTCACATGGCTTTGACTTTACATGTAATTTGACAAGTGCTTACAGCACTGACGGTAATTTTGATGTTCCACGTCAGTGTCACTATTGTCACGTTCCTCAATTGCGGAAAATGCTTGAAATACAAGCATTTTACCATCCTCATCGGCTACACTACATACTCCACTCATGTTAATATCAAAAAATGCTCTGTCTGGTAGTGTTTAACTTGTTGAATTCGTAATCACACTCACAAGGGGTCCGAATTATTAATACATCTGACAGATGCTGGCGCGCTCACTAAATCGGACCCCACGTTAACAGTTGAAACGTCGTTATTACTGTTTAGACAATTCGGAAAAAGGCCTTATAAATAGGAAATGAATCACTCCGTAATATGCATTTTCTTCTGTTTTTTAGTAAGTAATTTTGTAGGCAACAGAAATACATCACTTATAGAAATTTCTACTGTCTTTCACTTCCTATAAAAATATCTTGGGTATCTTATTTTCCGAGTTAAATATTTTATAATTTCGTTTCTTCACTCTGGTAATGATGCAAAGTGTTGAGTTAAGTTCCGCCATTTAATACCCAACGGCTTCAGAATTCGGTGGATAGTGAAAACGAAATTGTCTTCACTGAAAAGTAGAAGCGAGAAGCCAAAAAAAAAATAGTGCAACAAATTGTAAGTATCTTTAGGTAAAAAAAACTAGGGCACAATTTCGATATGACTGATGATTATTATTAGTATACAAGTAATTATTATCTTCTGAAGCTGAATTTTAAATTTTTATTTTAATGGAATCAAAACAAACTACACAGACTATTATTTGTATCGCGAAAGACGTTGAAAATGTATACAAATATATAAATATCTTTTTGAAACAAGTAATTTAGGCCGTTTTTGAATTGTCAAAACAATAAAATACCGATGTTTTATCGGCTAAAGTGGGGTCCGATTTAGTGAGCGCGCCAGTGTCTGTCAGTAGTATTAATAATTCGGTAAACTTGTGTGTGTACGGATTCAACAAGTTAAACATAATCGAACAGAGCATTTTTTTTATTTAAACATAAGTGCAATATATGGTGTACCCGATGAAGATGATGAAATGCTTGTAATTCAAGCATTTTCCGCAATCGCGAAAACATTGTCGTGCTACGTCAAAATAATGTTAATGCTTATGATGCTTACGCCGGAGCGTTGCTTGACTAGTTGATTGGTTTAAGCGAAGCTTGACTAGTGCTTATAGTACGGACGGGTCGGATCCCGTCACATGTGACGTCAAACTTACCATCACCTAAGGACCCTTTGGAAAATTTTCACCCGCAGCCTTGATAACTACGTGAAAATAGTAAGGACATACTGCCTTTTCCTTATCCTTCACCTTCGACGACGCAGTGGATCTGTATTCGCTCTTGATCAACCTATCATGTCATGCGCGTGGTCTCCTACCATGTCATGTCAGTTTCACAGAAAGAAACCATGGCAGACCTACCCAGCACGGTTCTCATCACACTGTGAAGAGAGAAGCCCCCACCCACAACAGCCACAGCCAAAGCATGTCGTTGTGTGGGCCAAGCAAGGCATTCGTGCCCCATCAGTACCCATTTTTCTGTCTCCATCCTCCCAAAGGATCACTCAGTCATAGACGTAGTCGTTAAATAACCTCTGGAGATAGATAGGCACGCCATTGTAATGAAGCCCCTCTTATAAAGTCTCGAACGGCAGGCTATTAAATACGTTGAATGCGTCTAGTGATTTATCACCCTCTGCAAGCGCGGCTAACAACCTTGCCATGTCATGGCGTCAATGATTGATCCGTCGACCCTAAAACTAAATTGACCTCTAGATAGATCCGGTCTTAATCTCCTTTAAATTGAAATCAGTGAGACGAGTGCCGATGGTCTTCTCCATGATCTCCATGATAATATGGGTCTGTAAGCCAAAGATGAGTGAAGGAGACGACCTTCTTTGCACAGCAAGCATAACCATCCTTTTTTCAGATCTTCAGGAACTGCCCCGACGAGAAGCACGTTTAAAACAGTATCTGAAGATTATTGCCTTACTAGGTCCTTCAGAGCAACACTCAATTTTTTTCCCTGAATACCATCCCGGGGGAGTCTTTTTAGCTCTTAATCTATTAGAGTCGTTTCCATTTAATCTTCGGTAATGAAGGGCATTTCCACTTATTCCTTGTACGATGAAAGAGGGAACATTCTAGAAGGAATAAATTCATGTGGGTCCGGAAACAATTTGGCCATAATATACTGGAAAAAGACTGGAGATAGTGAGAGTCTTTGTTACCTGGGCGCCTTGAATGCGCAAGATATTCTGCGCAGCGAGGTAGGGGCGTCCCCGTGGATCACTATTTAGACCTGCCAGTAACTGCGGACGCGCTTGATTCTTGTCTAATGTAATACCGAGTTGTAGAGACTTCTTTTTCACTCTTCAGCTGATCCTCAAGCACATGGTCAACGCTGCTTCTTCTTCTGCACCTTATGTATGCACATAGTGTCCGGTTACATGATATCCGCAGATCTGCTATTCCAGGCGATCAGTAAACTTGGCGACATGCAGGGCCTCGCCATGCTCTTGGCATGGCCAAATCATACACTGTCATCATGGTATTAAGCATTTGGCCTGACTTCTGACTGCTGATTGCTCGACGGTTAGGCCAGTGCCCCCCGCCAAGTCATGAGAGCACCAATTCGCTACTATAGCCGCCTCCCTGAACAGTCTATATTCAACCGACTTTTGTCCTTCAATGGCAGGTTTCCAACCTGTGAAATGTGTGTAGTGGAGACCTGGAACATAATGTAATAGTGGTCCGATAAGGTATCTACTTCCTCTTCAATTCTCTGACACTTGCCACATTACACTCGATAGATGTGTTGGCAAATGTCAAATCCACCACACATTCTCCGCTGTGTCGTGAGGAAGATAATTGTCTGAAAGTGGTAAAGAGATTGGTTGCTTTGTGTGCTGAATGTTTTTTTGGTTCTTTTATGCATAATTGCCCTCAAAGTAATCTGTGATTTTAGCTAAAATTAAATTCGTTAATAACATCTACATTTCAGAAGAATTTTAGGATTTGGGAAGAGGTTTGGGATGGGATGCGTACATTTTACTCATCTTATCTCTGGGGCTCGGTTTGCTTCTCTTCTGATGTGTGTGCAGTGCTTGTGCTGCCGCTGTCGCAGATGTGGTTCTGCAGGGTACGGAACTTTTCATTTCTAGCTCTGTAATGCCAATCGGTGGCAAGTCACAGCAAGCGCTGCTTCTAGCAAGCGCGAGGCATATACAAGCACCAAGAGTGTATTAGCAAGAGTGTATAGTAGTTTAATCAGTGGCGCTAGTTGCCTCGTTTGTAGGAGTAGCTCTTGCATTGTCTCAGTATTGAAAATAAAAATAAAAACATTAAGACTGGGCCTTAGTCATTAAAATAATGCTAGTTTTTTTAATCATTGCCTAATACTTATTGCTTATCGTTTGTGAGTGTTTTGAAGCTGCGGTTTTTAAAATTAATACCGAATTGTGATACATACGTGCAGTTTCAAGGACGGACGGAAGGATCTAAGTGGATTGTAGTCGTTTCTTAATAGTGTAGTTTCGATTATCGTATCAAACTAAAACTGTGCCTTAAACATGACGAATCTGCTAATTTAACATTTCAAGACCGTTTATTTTATTTGAATTTTTGAAGTGTAACATTGATCGTACGTGATTGGTTGATTGAACTATATTAGTTCAATCAACCAATCACGTACGATCTACTCTTGGTACTTTAAAAGCATACAAAAATTTCAACTATTTAACCACTGTTACTTTGGTCTAGTGGTACGACGCATAGGCTTGACTTGACGTTATCTCGTGCAATTCGAGTTCGATCCTGCAGATATATCACCTTTACCTAAATTTACAAGAAAATCTAAATATTTATTTACTTTCGATTTTTAAATTTTTAAATTGTGGTATCATTGGCAATTCTTCTACGATGAAATTCGCTTGCTGTCGGTCAACGGCAGAGGAAGCTACTGGATTGATGACATGCTCGTATTATAAGAATAACTAACATGTTGTTTGTTTGTATCCGTAGAAAAAAATCACAATACCCGACTCTAAAAAGAGATGAATCTGCCCGCAATGCATTCCTAAAAAAATTAACAATCATTAAAACGTAACGACATCAAATCGCCAGAAATCGTTACAACTAAGCGGGGTGCAGCGCCTTCTTGATCTCCCGTAATCTCAATGGAGTCTCAAATACGTGAGATTGTTGCTGTGGAGTTCGAAAGGCAAAAATAAAAAAGTTCAAAGATAAAAATCAATATTTCGGATATTATTTCGACTGAGTTATCACCTATTAGGGAAGAAATAGCTTCCTTTCAACATAGCTTATCGTTTATGAATAGCCAGTTTAAGAGTTTAAGCAAAAAAAATGATACAATAGATATTGAAATTTAAAACACTGAAGGTAGCGAAAACTACTGTTGGTAAAATTAAGGAGAATATGGATGAACTCAAATAAACAGTCGCGAGCAGTGGGCTAGAAAAAATAAATCTAATGTCGAAATCTATGGTATTCCGGAAAAGAAAGGCGAAAACTTAATGCACATTTTTGAATGTGTCTCTAGGCAAATTGACTTTCTGTTGGATGTTGGCCGTGATTTGGACTTCATAACCTGAGTTGCACCCAAGAGTCGCGATTCTAAAAGAATGAGACTTATTATAGTTCAATTTTTGGCGCGTTATGAAAAGGACGATTTCTTGAGTTTGGCAAGAAAAACGAAATTGGTTACTAACGATCTTGGCTTTAAGAACACACATTCAAAGATATTTTTTAATGATCTCTTGACCATTGCTAATAAGTCTCTATTACAGCAAGTTAAAGTCAAGGCGAAGGAAAGTAATTATTTATTTACAAGGATAAAAATATATATATTATTTTATATATTATTTTATTGTACGTCGCACGGATACAAGTCCAATCAGCCATATTTCGAGTGTGTCGGATTTAAACAAAAGAAAGTGAGCGTTTTATTATTTTTGATACTGATTCTGTTTAATGCCTTAACCTGTTACTATCATAATATTATGGTTTGTTTTGTTTATTTCTTTGATACAATTTATTTTTTGTGTTGGAATATGTTTAGATATGGATTTCTCTATTGTTATTATATTTGTTTTTATTTGGTTTTTCATAGTAATTTTTGGATTATTGTTAACTTTCATTTTTATTCATCAAATTTTAATAATTATTTTATTTGGCCTGCCTGGGGTGTATGTGTTAATTTATTATTATATATTTACTGTACAAACTCTAATAATTGTCGGAATGGTCACTTATATTTTGAAATAGATGTTTGTATCATATTGATTTTCTCGAACAATGGGCTTGATCTCAATTGACAATTTGATCTCTCTATTTATTACCAAAACGTACGTGGACCTTGGACCAAGACTAGTACGTTCTTTAGAAACTTAATATGCAATGATTACAATATTATTTGTTGGTGCGAAACTTGGTTGATAAACGGTATTTTCGACGCTGAATTGTTTGGCAGCCGTTACAGTGTCTACAGATGTGA
This sequence comes from Eueides tales michaeli, assembly GCA_018249855.1. Classification (NCBI taxonomy): domain Eukaryota; kingdom Metazoa; phylum Arthropoda; class Insecta; order Lepidoptera; family Nymphalidae; genus Eueides; species Eueides tales. The sequence goes on from DWMZ01004223.1 coordinate 7,496, forward strand.
TCGTGATTCTCATCATCCGGCTTTGCATGTTTCTCCTCGCTTTGTAAGTGTTATTAAATTGCGCCCTCCAAGTCGTTTTGTTTCTCTTTTCCGTGCTGCTGATTACGATACCATAAATTTAGAGTTGTCTTATATTGATTGGGCTGTGGCTATGGATTCGTGCGATGTGGACGTAGCACTTAATAAATTCTATGAAGTAGTTAACTTAGTAATTCAAAAATATGTTCCCACGAAAAGTTAAAAAGTGTACGATATCCTACGTGGTATACAAGTAGAGATTAGCTATATAAGCACTTTTAGCTTCTTAAGCGATCGCCAAAAACGTATTCAGTCAGATTGTTATGACAAATATGTCCAAAATGCGGAAAGTAGTATTAAATGTAACAGCAAATTCTTTTGGTCTTTTATTAAATCCAAAAAAGCTTCACCCGATATTCCTGATATAATGTACTGTGACGGAATTCAATCATTTGATGGTAGTGAAATCCGTCAGCTTTTTAATTCTCATTTTCAAACTGCCTTTGTCTCGGACTCACCTTGTTACAGTGGCAGGGATGCTTTGCTGGTGAACCACAGCCGTGACAATCAAACAGTATCTATTGGTTCTGTCGATCTCTCCACTAAAGTAGTCAGGAAGTATTTCAACAAAATTAATACTTCAAAATTGTAGCGTTTTACTTTATGCTGACGACATGAGGATATTTAAAGTTGTCGAATCTCATAAAGACTGCGTTTTACTCCAGAATGATCTTGATAGCTTGGTGAATTACTGTGAACATAACCTTTTAAATTTAAACATAAACAAATGTAGCACTATAACTTTTACAAGAAAGCGACAAGCTATATCATTCGACTACAACTTAAAGAATTCGGTGTAGTTGAGATTCTCAGAAGTTCGAGATTTAGGTATTTTTTTAGATCAAAAGTTAAGTTACGGATATCATACTGACTACGTAACGTCTAAGGCCTATCGAATGCTTGGATTTATTCTTAGATCTTCAAGGGAGTTTATCCTTAAACTCCCTTGAAGTTTCCATACGCATATTCTACTTTTTAATGCTTATGTAAGATCCCTCTTAGAATATTGTTCTACGGCTTGGAACCCGTTTTATAAAAAAAATATTAATAAAACTGAAAAATTTCAAAATTCAGTCAAATTTTTTAAAACATTTTAGATTTTGATGTGCCTGTTCCGACAATTCAAACTGTAAGGCTCTTGCTAGTGTTACCGCATTAAGTACGCAGAGGCTTAAGAGATCAATTATTTCTTTACAAAATTGTCAATAATCTTGTTGATTCTAAAAGCCTCTTTGGTAAAATTTTATTTGACTGTCCACGTCTTAGCTCAAGATGCGATTCACTATTTTTTATTCCTCATTGTAGAAATAATTATGCCGAAAATGTGTTTTTGTTACGTGCATGTATGAGTTATAATGAAAATTGTAATGATTTAGATATATTCTAATTTTTATATTATAATTTTGCGTAGATTGTCCTAGGCTTTAATACTTTAATATTTTAACAGTTTCATAGTTTAACTTTCTGTTTTTGTTTTATAAGCTAGTACAGTATTGGCCATTTTAAAGGAATTTCTTATAACTGAAATAATTGAGTATACCTTTGCGGCTTGAAAGGGAGTTATGTGTTCTTTTCGTAGTACGTTATAAATAAACCTAATGTATTCATTCTGAAGATCTTCTGTTACATTAAGTAGAATATGCCTTTCGATTACGGCTCAAGAGTGAGGGTTAAATAATAAGGATAAAAGAATGTGGGCCAAGGACCAAAGATTAAACACCAAAGATTGGAACCAAAGACTAAGGTCTGAAGGCTAAGGATTAAGTATTAAAGATTAATGATTACGGATCATGAATAGCCGTCACTAATCATGGATAGTGGATTGTGGGCTTTTTTATAAGCAAGTACAGTATTGGCCATTTTAAAGGAATTTCTTGTAAGTCAAATAATTGAGTGTAATAATCGCATAAGTCTTAGAGTATTTACCATCTATCTCTGTGCGATCGGCAATTAAACTATCTACATTGACAAACATGGTAAATTTGACATTCAAAAATAATATGACTGATACAAAGAAAGCAAAAAATGTCTATTTTGTTAAAATTCTATAATTGATAGATATTTATTGAAACAAATAAACATTTAAATATCTCCTCAAAGCACAACGTTGAGTTCCGTCACTCAACACGTCATGCCGCAAATATGGCGGAAAGTGGGAAATGGAAGTGGAACGGACTGCTGCTTCAATTATTTTGCATAACTTCATATAGATACAAAGTCTTCTAGTAATAAACTTTTGTACTTTTTATAAACAAGAATATAACAATACATTTTCTATAAAAATTATTTCATATTATGGTATAAAAAAATCTAATTTTTGTATCTATTCACCCCGCTTTAGCGATAGGTAGATTGTCAAAATATTCCTGTTAAAGTATCCGACCGCAATCATCTGTGTACTGTCATTCTATAATGATGATCATTTAAAATCAATACAATCAAAATATATTAAAATTATCGTAAAATAACCAAAATTGAAACTCTCTACAATATATTACATACTTTATTACATAAAACGTTTTATTATTCAACTTCTAGGCACAAGCTTAATTGAAGAATGGTGTGTAAAAGTGACTTTTTGTGGTCGAAATGATTTTGCAACGCTTGAGCGATTATTTGATGCGGAAACAATTGTAGTAAAGAAATTTTATTGGAATAACACAATGGACCTGTCGCCAGACGAAGAGAACTTCCCCGGTCGGATCTTGCACCAGGTACATATAGTTTTATATGTTCCAATAAGAACGATAATTCTTTAATAGATTCTTAGTGCATATGTTACTCTTGAAGTACATAATTAGTCACCTAATAATTCAATATTGTAACAAATATTGTTATATTATTAAAAATTAAGTAAATATTATATATTATCTTTTAATAATAAAAGATCTGTAAAAATTAAAGTTTTAATTTTTTTTTTCCTTTTTTAAGTATTATAATGATATATCGCTATAATTGAATATTGTTCAACATAAAATGCTTTTAAATTATGTTAATTTCATTTCTTTTCGCAATACTTCTGGAAATCACTAAAATTGTACTCATATATGATATTGTTGTTGTACAACATTTTTTAACCAGAGTTTCTTAATATGGATTTATATGAATTAAAAGTCTGCATCTTGTCATACAGGGGCACAAATATGATGTGACTGTACATGCAACAGGTTGTGGGTTTAATCTCTGAGTAAGGAAATGAAATATTTAATGTTTTTAATTCGGTACTCTTATAATAAGGCAAATTGTTGAGCATTGGCTTCTGTCACCCAACACGTCTTGAATTTGGTGGAAATTGAGGAATGGAATGGAGTGTTTTAACACTAGTTGATTAGGTTCTCTCTGCCTAACCTACTTATATGTGGGATATAGCTTGAAGCTGAAGGTTGTCTATACTGTATTGGAAAATTTTGTAAAATTTGTAATTATAAATTATTATTATTATATATTTTGTATATATAAAGTATTATTGATTTGATTTGAATTTCAAATTGCTAATATTTAAAAAAAATGAAGGTAATATTAGTTTGTAAGTCATGGGTTCAATTCCTACATAAAGAAGAAAATTATTTTCATTTGCTCACTTTGGTATCATAAAACAAAATTGAGCTTTGTTGCTTAACAAGTAGTATCTTGCTATATCCCACATGGCTGGGTGGGTCATTCTTATTTGGACACCACAGGAAGTATAGAATGCCCCACATCAACAAGAAATTTTATAAATTTTTGAATACGAATAGTGTGTCGACACTAAGCTAGCTAAGCTAGCTCTAATTTTCTAGTGTATATAAATATTATTGTTTAGTTAAGTGTTAACATTTCTATACTAGTCGATTGTCTAAATATTTTTGGTCAGAGCGCTTGGACGGATTCCAAGAGGCGCGCGTTCAAATCCTGCTTTGTTCAATTTTTTATGTTTTTAAATTTAGTATTTCTCTTTCCTGAGGGTGGAATAACACTTTAAAAATAGTAAAAACATTTAAATATTTTGACTTCAAAAATAGCTTGAAAATTAATTGGCAAAGTGTCCTATAATTAATTACTAAAGAACAAATCATGTGATAGACACAGTGTTAAACTAGAAAAAAAAATACAAAACAGTATTGTACACTTTATAATACAGTTGACTAGTTTTTTTTATAGCTTCACACCATATATTACACTCGGCACGGTATACAGAGAAAACTATGGCTTTCATTCTCATTCTTTCCGCTGAATTTGAGGCATTGCATTGAGTGTAACGCGTAACTCAACGCCGCCCTTTACCTTAAACCAGCTTAACCTTAACCAGAGAAATGAAAACATTAAATGTTTAAATTGAAAATATTAAATAATTCATAGCCCAAATGGGTTCGACC
>DWMZ01004224.1:0-11928 GCA_018249855.1 Eueides tales michaeli
AGGGTCTATCGATAACGTTCGCCCTGTGGATGGTCATTAAATATAAACAATTGTACAATTATATTGGCTGGAGACGCGTGGATCTCAGCGACTCGTCTACTTCATTCGAAGAAATAAGACAAAATTAAATATATAAATAGATATTTTTTGATATATTATCTTTTTTTTTAATTTTTTTATAAATAATTTAGTTTTAATTGTTTTTTGTAGCTCACCTTGCCAGTAGAAGCTCCCTGGTGCTCCCATAAACAATCTCTGGCCGTCCTATAAACAAAAATGTATGAACATAAACAAATCGTATTTCGTAATGAATTCAATATTGTAATGAAACGTAGAAAATAAGTTAATGAAGGTTCGTTAAGTAAAAAAAAAATACAACATAATTTTAATTAATAATATTATCATGTTTAAGAAATTAAATCAAATTATAATATTTATCTACAAATTGTCTGATTACTTAAACTTAGATTCTAGAGTACAACTATGCTTAAGTTTTTCTTTTAACTTTCCACTGTATACCGCTCATAGTAAAGTAGGCAGAGGGAGCCTGGGAACTTGGGAAATTATATGAATAATTTCAAGCTTACAAAATGTTGCGTTTGCATTCGCATACTTGTGCCACTACGCCACGACAGGCCATACATTTATAGAAAACTCAAAATATAGAAAGTTATTTTAATCCATACATTGTTACACTATTACTAAGAGACGAAATTAAAGCATAGCGGATTCGATTCCCGCTACGGCCAAATTTTATAACTATTTTCCTTAGCAAATAATGCTTTCAAAATATAAGTAAGTAACTTAGTTACTCACTATTTAAATATCTCTCGAACAAAAAAAAATCACGTACTTGTATGCGTGTACTTATCATAAACTTAATGGGGGTTAAAGCTCTAATTACTTTGGAATAGATAAACTTGAATTGAATATGTGCGAAGAGCACTTATGTAAGCTTCCTTTCACTATAACAGAGCATTGATAATGAAAGTGCATATTGATAATACATACTGACATATACATATATGTGTCAATATAGATAAGTAAGGTCAGTCATGGCGCAATGGCACAGTCGTGGGACTGTAAACGCGACAGTTCGGTCTCCATTCGAGAAAATAAAATATTTAATATTTTCATTTCTTCGCTCTGGTAGGTAAAGCGCGGCGTTGAGTTCCGTTAGTCAACACACAATGTCTCGAATTTGGCGGGAAGTGAGCGGAAGTGTCTTCATGGGAATGAAGTGTCCCCGATTTCCCTTTGCTTACGGTGCCATGTCGGATTACAGCATGAAGCTAAAAAAAGCGTATCTTTTATTTTTTTTTATTTGTTTTGTTTAAAATATAATTAACTTGTATAACAATGAAACATATGTATTTGTATTTTTATTTTTATGCAAAATTCAAAATTTCCAGACTTTTAGTGTGGATTAGCGAAATTCAACGCCGCAATGAAATTAAAACAATAACTCTAAATATAAATATTAAATATTTCATTTCCTCAAGTGGGGATCGAATCCACAACCTGTCGGTTACAGTCACACGCTTGTGCCGCTGCGCCACGACAAGCATCAAAAAAAAATTATAACTATTATAAATTAAAATAGGTCCACGAGATAAAAACACATCATCTTCATATTTTATCAATAAAATTCTATAAATTTAACTTTACAAAATTACAGTAAAATTAGAAAACAATTTTAATTAAAAAAACAAAAAAAGATTAAAAGTTCCAAAAAAACTGTAAAAAATAAGAACCAACAAAACATTAAAATCTCAAAAAAAAATGTAAACCAATAATACCATAATAGTAAGGATAGAAAATGATCTCATCGCGTACATTCCTCGAGCCATTAGCTTATCAGACAGAATGCAGACGCAACCAATCGTGTGAACGAGAGATAACAGATACATAAAAAATTACTTGTTGACATGTGGATTTTTACTTTTTTTTTACGCTTCACGCTGTATCACGCATTAAACAGAGTAGGCAGAGAGAATGTCGCGTAAAGACACTCCGCTCTCCACGTTTTGAGACATTTGAGACTGTCTTAACAAGAGTGACAAATTGAAAACAATTCATTTCTCTGTGTTCTCTCTCGCTCTCTCTATTTGTTTTTCTGCGCAATATAAAATATATTTAATAAATTGTTTCTTAATCATGTATAACTTTTTTTTTTAATATTTAAGCTTACAGTACAATATAGTAAAATATATAATTATAATGCCACACATTTAGAAAATTTCAATACGCAAAATCAAATTTATAAACAAATAAGTGTACCAAATATTTTTTTTGTTATGGCTACTGATAAATAGTTAAAAACGATAATCATATCGCCAAACAGAATATATCAATTTTCATTTTAAGCTTATCTCAAGAGGCAAGTAACGACAAATCAATACACACATGTTAATAGTGTAACTTTTTTTATGTGGACATAATACGATAACGACTTTTTATACGATAGATAGATATAGATATAGAGTAATATTATATATATTATTATAGTAATATATTATATATTATATAATAGTAATATATAGAGTAATATTTTTAATATTACGTTTAAAAAAATATTTGTGGTCGCCGTGACGCAGAGTTTTGAGTTTCTTTTCTACTGTATTACTCTGTTTTGACTTTCAAACCATATTCCGCAAATATCAGGGTAGACAAAGGGAACCTAGTGTCAAGTCACTCAAACAGACCTAGAGAGTTAAGTCACTAAAACATTTTTTAGAACGATTATCATTAGCAAATGAAAGTATATTTTTATATACTCGCTCTACTCACTCATAATGCTAATTTAAGGTTCCCGAAAAACAGAGTTAATTAACACCAGGTTCCCTTTATCTACCCTGATATTTGCTGAATATAGTTTGAATTCAAAAAAAGAGTAATACAGTAGCATTCGGGCGCCGGCTGGCCGTAAAGAGCGTATGCCGTCACCCCATATATGTAAACAGGCTGCGCGGGCGCACGCCTCACTTTACCAATGTCGTCAAGTGGGCGCGCAATGTTAAAAACTAAATTTATATATGAAAATGGACATATTGGCAAAAATTTTATTATAAATAAGTACTCAAAATGGCTTCATAGATGAGATTTATGTTACTCTAGATTAGATTATTGTTGGTAATTTGATTTATAATATTGAACTGTAAGCGAGATATGTTGTGGATTAGGTTCCCACTGTAGGTTCCTACCGTGTTAGGTTCCCACCATGAAATTCACCACTTAACAAGCAATACTTCCTGAATTCGGCGGCAATGGGAAAAAGGAAGTGTCTTGATGGGATCGGAGTGTGTTAACACAAGGTTCTTAGGTACCGTCTGCCTAAATGCTATGTGTGTGTGGGATCGAGCGTGAAAACAAAAAAAAAAGATATTTGACTTTAAAAAAATCGTTTCCCATTTAATTACAAATGAAAAATACACCTCAGTATTTTAACTAAAATAAATAATTTAAAGAAAAACGCTTCTGAATCATACATAAAACAACAAATACGTACCCCACATTTACATTTGCAACTAAAACAATTCATAGAACACGTTAAGCCCAACAGGTTACTGCGAATAATTGAATATTCTATTAACCAATAAATATTGGCGGCGTTTAAAATCTTATAGCTTATGGCCGTAGAAATTGTATACAAAAAGCGTGTGACGTTAAAATGTAAGCATAAATATTCATGATGGTGATGAAATTCAGTTTAAAATATATTAATATTGTTTATTGTTTAACGACAGGAATATAAGTAATGGTGATGATTCGCAACTCGAAAAAAATATATATATTTTTGATAGTTTATTTCTGTATGGAAGGGTAGGCAGAGGGAACGTGGGAACATAATGTTAAGACACTCAGATAGACCGTTCCCATCAACACACTCCCGTTCCCAATTTTCCGCTGAATTTAGAAGACATTGGCTGTGGAGTATCTGAATTTTACGCCGCGCTTTACCTCGATACCATAGCGACAAAATAAAAATGTCTAGTATTTCATTTCCTCCAGTAGGAATTGAAGCAACGACTTGTCGCTTTTATATTCTCACGCTAGTTTCCTTGTGTTACAATAAAGTCCCAAAAATCAAAATTGAATTGAGTAAAATACTTTTCATATTTTTTTATATTAATAAACATATACGCTGTAATTGGTAAGGAATACCAAAAAATATGGGTATAAACACAATGTATGTAACAATTATATTTTAGAGGCTTGATCAAGAAGTTAATGATAAATCTGAAACATTACTAAAAAGATGTGGCAATGCCCAGCGTTGAGTTCCGCAATTCAACACGCAATTCGAAATAAAAAAATTAACATAACATCTAACAAAGCAACAAATTCGGCTAGCAACGGCAAATATTTTAAACATTGGAATGGAATTTCACAAAGGAAATACCACTAAAGGCACACAAAAATACCAAGAACCCAAACTAAATGCGAACAAACAAATAATACCAAATAAATAAAATATATGTCACAAAATATTTTGTAAATAAAACAATTATGTGGACAAATCTCTAAATGTTTTCAATTCATTTCGCGAGGCGTATCGCTTTTCCCGCCAACACCATTGTCTGCAAATGGCGGCCGTTTACGGCTACGTCGATACCCATGTATGTAAACTTACAAAGAATGTTTAAGACGTTTCAATGACAAGGAATTTTGATTTGCATAGGAAAAAGGCTGAAAAAATAAGACTACAGGAGAAAAAAATGTTAGCCCTTCCATATATGATAGTTACGAATAAAAGAGCGTCTTCTCGTATAATATAAAAAACATAATGTATCATTTAAAAGTTTAATGTTTTATGACTTTATTTAAATTGATAGTATATATATTTTTCTCGGAACTGACTGGTGACATAATCTGACTGATACCAGGATTACAGAGTTTAGCTAGAAAAAGGTTCTCTGCTACTTAAAATTAAACAAAATTAATGCCTCAATAATCGGCAGAAAGGAACGAAAGTGGAACGGAGTGTCTTAACACTAGATTTCCAAGTCCCCTCTGCCTACCCTGCCATGTGCGGGATACAGCGTGAAGCTGAGACATTAATCAGCACATGTACCTTAGTGGTAGTTATAGATTGTTTTTAAATGTATGCACATGGCAGGATAGGCAGACGGAGCTTGGAAACCTAGTGTTGTAACACTTCCGTTTCTCATTTTCCGCCATGTTGAGTGGCGGAATTCAACGCCGAACTTTACCTTACTACCAGAGTGATGAAAATATTAAATATTTCATAACCTCGAATGGGAATCGAATCTATAAGCTGTCGCGTTAATAGCCACAGTTCTTCAAGATCTTTTTCCTTATAAAAAAGGATATGAAAATTCATATCCTTGTTTATAACCTATAAAACGTAATTTAGCAAAGACATCACGTAACATTTTAGTTTACACGACGCGAACGCTGATTCCGAGGATTTATGCGCGCGGTCTGCAGGTAGTGTTCGTCGAAGAGATGTCATCTCGCTTTTGCCAGTCGAGATTAGTGGATAATGTTAGTGCCTAGAGGTCTCTATGAATAAGTATTACTTAACCTTTATATATATATATATATATATATATATATATATATATATATATATATATATATATATATATATATATATATATATATATATATATATATATTATTACTTTATACCTTCTTTAGCTTCACGCTGTATCCCGCACAAGGCAGGGTAGGCAGAGGGAACCCGGGAACCTCCTTTCCAATTCCGTTCCCCACTTTTCGCCGAATTTGAGGCTTTGCTTGATGAGTGGCGTAACTCAACGCTGCGCTTTGCCTTATTACCAGAGCGAAGAAATTAAACATTAAATATTTATATTTAAATTGAAAATATTTAATTTCCTCGAATGGAGATCGAACCCAGAACCTATCGGTTACAGTAACACGCTTGTGCCACTGCGCCACGACATGCCTCAAATTATTACTTTATATTTTTTTATAAAAAAAAATCTCTACAGTGTTAGAGTAAATAACAGTGATGAATTGATACAAGTAGAACTGATTGAAATATCACTTGAGAGAACAGCTGCTATCGAAAAAGCACCTAATGTCAAGAGACATGTAGTCAAAATCCATATAATGTCTTGATGCGAACGGAGTGTCTTATTACCAGGTTTTCCTCTATACCTTATCCATATCCTTATATGTGCAAAATATAGCGAATAGCTAAAAAATACAAATAAAACTAACATAGATATATTTGTTAGAGAAAGGAAAATCAATAACAACAAAGATGTCTTATAAATTTTATAAACTTTTTATATTCGCCTCTTGTCACAAATTAGGCGTGTGAAAAAATAAACACGGCAAAAAAGGCTCGTCACGCACGCAGCTTTGTCACTTTTTTTGGTGACAGCTTTTGGAAGGTATCTAACTTAATAATGAGCTTTCTGGTTGATTAGAATACAAAGTAACTTTTTATTGATGTACAAATTTTAAGTACTTTTAAATGTTTTGAGGTAATTTATTTTGTTTAATGGTAGGAATAGTGGGAATTTGAAAACTTTACGGATGGTTCTGAGTGATATATTGTAGTTTTTTATGTAGATACTTTCTGAGCATGCTGAAATTTAGACATATTGCGTGTTTAGTAGCGGAAATCAACGCCGCGCTTTATCATGTTAGCACAGAGAAGTTAATATAATTCTTTCCTTCAAGTTTAAATCCAATATGCTGCTGTCGTATAGCAGGATATCCTACTTACTTTATAACCAAAAAAAAAAATATCTTAATTCAAGCAGTGAACAAACAGATAGCTATTTATATCGAAATAATCGAATAACTCGATAGTAATAACATAAACTCAGATGAAGATCTATCCCAACCCTCGACACGCCGACGACACAACGACAAATATGTCAACCTGTCATTTTACGACCATAAACAAACACCAAATATAGAAGCTCATAAAGCGGAGAACAATTCGCCATATTGCCTACTATTTTTGGAATAGAAGCCCACAGGTTTTATGATATTTTTTTGCGATCGCCACAATATAAGTTTTAATAATTCATAAGGGCTACGGTCATTCGCGTCACGTGCGACCGATGCGATCCCAATGATAATTCAACGACGTAAAATAATGCTATTCCCACGTTTGTAAAATCACGATATTGTTTGGTAAACATTTTTTTTTTTTTTTGATTTTGCATATTCGTTTTTGGTTGTACTCAGAGAGGTTGATTAGCATTTGAATTAAATTAAAAAGGGTACTGATACACATGTTTCTACGGAATTGACAATTGATAAGTAAAGGAGATATGGTAGCGTTTTTGAATATTATAATTACATTCGTAAGAAATACTGTTCTTATGAAAATATTATTTGTATAAAAATTGAAGATAAAATATTTCGTTTCGTTAATAATTTCGCGCCAAAAAAAGTTTACGTATTGTTATCTGTTCTCTACTTTCCACCTGAAGTAACAAAAAACATGTCAAGCAACTGAACTAAACGACTAAGTTCTTGGCAAAGCTATAAAGAGAGAAAATAAGATGAAATGTATGTAAATTCTTCCAAATCATGATTGAACTCACGAAAGAAACCCACGTCCATGAAATTATTTAGGAAATTATTTAAATAAATCATTAAAACATTTTCTTACTTCCAACTAAGTGTGTAATTTATTGTATCGGCATTTGTAGCGTAAGATATAACTGTTCGATAGCTAAGATATTTTCTCCACTATAATGTTTCTCTATTATCTTAAGTCCGCGTAACGATCTATCGATTTTCGAAATATCGATAAGTTACGTCCTGATCTTAGTTATAGACGAAATCAATGTTCTTTAAAAGGAGCGTTTGATCGAGATCTGAAGCGCTACGATAAGGGGAGATGTTACATAATTTTTATTTTTTAAAAACTTGTACGATATAAAATTAAATCGATATCTCACTAACCTTAGTGAGCGTGAGTGAGTTACAGTGCTTATAAATACCTATTTATAAGCACTGTGTAGACAAAAAATATATTTTTATTTCCTCGTTTTCATAATAAAATGAACATTTACAACAACAAAGCTAGGTTCCCAAAATACCTTAACGTACCCTGCTACATATTGAAGTCCCTTTATTACCCCACATTATCCAAAATACATTTTAAAATCCACATCATGTAAATTAAACCACTCTCGACAACTATGCTGATAATTCCAAAATTTACAAAAAGTCTTTACCAAAAGGCGACTTGTAAGAATAAATCTTGATACGAAAAAAGACGACAAAATAATAATGGTATTACAATGACTGTTATTACAATACGTTTAACTCACCTTTGAAACTGCCGCAGAGAAACCTGCTTGACACACGCCGGTCTTACGTTGGCCGTGGCTCGCTGAAATCGGGTGATACGTTTTAAATTCACTTACAGTACATTAAATAACTAACGTATTAAATAATCGTTTTGTTTTTTGTATGTTTAAGAAACAGTTCTTTATATGTTGAAAAACAATTTTGTATATTTACAAAGATTTTTACGCGTAGTGATATAGGTTTTATGGGGACTCGGCTATATTTGTAACAAGGGGACAATACTTGTAACTAGGAGATATATGGATATATACAAACATACATATATATTCAATTAACAAGACATTTAATTGTGTATAATACATGAAAAATAGTCATTTGCTATATATAAGTACATGCAATACACAAATAAAACAGTTATTAAAACTAATATTTTTGTTTATAGTTATATAATACTCGCTATAGCGTTGAGTAGGAAAAATATATTTCAACTATGCTAAATTTAAAATGTTTGTATTTTGTTTGTTATTTAAAATTATTCATTAATTACGTAATTAAATTACGTAAAATAATTTAATTACGTAATTAATGAATAATTTTGAATAACAACACAACAACATATAAATTACGTATAAAGAATACATATATATATATTCATGTACCGTAGTCATTTTTTAATTTTATTGAAATGTTTATAATTTTCACATCATAATCTAATAACACATATCAAATAAATAATAGTTTTCTAGTGTGGTTTTCAAGTGATTGTTATCCCTACAAGTGCTCATCTACTTGAATACTCACCTTCATCCTGGGTACGGAACCCTAAACAGAGTATATTTAGATATTATTGCGATATTTTGCTGTCATATAATTTAATTGCAATTGATTGCAATTAAACAATAGAACGTTCGAAACTTAAAAGAAATCATTTACGTACACGATTATAATATATATAAAAAAATTAAGTAAAGTAAAATACATTAAAATGAAATATTAAATAACAACTTTATATTAAGTAAATTATATAAGCATAAAATATGAATACAGATTATAATTTACATCAAAAAGTCAAAGTAAATTATATTATATATTAACAAAATGTAAAAATTGGCATTTTTATTTTATTATTCGATATTGAGTTCCGCCACTCAAAACTCAATGACTCAAATTCGGGGAAAAATGGGGAACAGAACGGAGTGTCTTAACACTAGGTTCCCAAGCTCCCTCCGCTTACCCAGCTACGTGCGAGATAAACCGTGAAATTACGAAATATATTAACAAAAGCTTAAAAAAATCTAATTTGTTTCATTTTAGTTTTATTAATAAAGTTCCAATGTTGTGAGTGTTCTAATAATAAATCAAAATGTCGGCACCGCGGGCGCGCGTCACGCTAATTTCCCTCTCAATCCGCCATTACCGGAGGAAGTGACGTGCGTTTTGGCGCGCTTTTACCATTATCGAGGGCATGTCAACATCAAAATAAAAATGTACTTCCGTTTTGAACACAGATTACATATAAGTTTTATAGCAGTTATAAATAAACGAACAACTTAAATACATAGATTTATAGTTTATGTAGTTGTTTTTAGTTTATATTAATATATAAAAATATATGTAAAAAGATATATAAATTATTTATTAATTTGGTTATATTAAAGAACACTTACAGTTTCGACATGGCGAAAACTCATTGACCTCATCGGCGGTAGAGCTTTTGGCTACAAAACAAGAGCCGACAGGATCTCGCTGTTTCAATTTGGCTGTCACGAAGGATACATAACGTGGGGCGCATGCCTGTAACAAAGAAGTATATATAAATATAAAATATATGTATTAAAACAAATTTACAATTAGGTTTTTTTTTCATTGGCATTACAGGCTGGTCGGTCGTAGCTTCGCGGCACATGCATGCAACTGTAAGCGTGAGTGGTTGTCGATTCTATTTCCACCGGAAGAAATAAATTTTTTATTGTTTTCACATAAGACATGTGAGAAGCCAGAATAGGCGATAATAATAAAAATATATACACTAATAATTAAGAAGCTAATAATTACTTCTAAGAAGTGCTGTATTAATATTTCACTTCACAGAAATATTCGCCAGACCAAAGCACAATTTCCCAGTAAAGTGCAACAACATATCAATAATTTGTTTCAGGTCGACGAACTTTACACACAATGTTTCATAATAGTAATACTAATGTCAACGTTTTACGATCATAACATCCTTTTAAGTAAACGTGATTCCTGAAAGATCACGCCCTGGGGCTTATTATAGAAGATCTATGTATGTATTATTTATACCAGCTTCACGCTGTATCCCGCACGTGGCTGGATAGGCAGAGGCAACTTGTAACCTAGTATTAAGACACTCCGATTCGTTCCCTACTTTCCTATTAATTTGAAGCATTGCGAGTTGAGTGGCGGAATCCAAATTTGAAAATCAAGGCAAGGCGGGAAAATTTGAAAATCAAGGCAAGGCGGGAAAAAGAGAATAAGTCATAACCCCGGGTCTTCGCAATACTTCGATATAAATGCAATATGTCGAGAAATGGCCTATATTATTATATTCATAAAAAATAAACTATTTTACTGAAAAACTAATTAAATATTAACTTTAAAATCATAATAGTTTAAGGAAAAAGAAAGAAAATCCGTATTTACATACATTAACTTACTTGTATAAATAGTTTAAAAATAGATGCGCGTGCGCATCAAACATAACAAACAAACTTATAACACTCGTTGTTGATAAAGCATCTGGCGGATATGAACTAACTTCACTTGTTTTTAAGAAATAAACAATTTATATTAAACGTACCTTTAATACACACCTTTCTATCGTATAGTAAGCAGAATTAAGTTAAAACGATAGAATATTCTTCTTAGAAATTTATTCATATACTATCTTTTTTGGGGAACGGAAGTGAAACGGAATGTCTTAACCTAGCGTTCCCAAGTTCCCTCTGCCTACCCTGCCATGTGCGGGATACAGCTTGAAGCTGAAGAAAAAAATACTATCTTTTGCCCATGACTTCGCGCACGTTGTTAAATTTTAATATCAAAGATAACTTTGGATTATTCAACGCATTTTGTTTCATCTAGACTATTGGTTTACGAGATAAGCGCGATATTTAATTAAGCAAACTATTCAGCGTTATCATATTATAGTATAGAAGTATAGAATACAATATTTGTCAAAGTTAGAGATACTACAGATCATCATAATACTTTTAGTTGTAAAATTGTATATATTTAAATTATTATAACAGTAGAAGTCTTAAAATAAAAAGGTTTTACAAAATATACAAAAATAGAACAAAGTCATGAAAAATATTCAATAGCCCAAGATACGGCCATAAAAATGTTACTTTATACGTTAACGCCGTAACTACTAACCGATATCGTCGTAATAATGGTCAGGTGTTGTTTATGAGAAAAATAGAAAAGATTTGGATGATGACCCCTTTTTCTCCCATAGCGTGGTAAAGGGAACCTTGTTATGACATTGCGCTACTCAAATACCGCTCAATCTTACTAATATTATAAATGCGAAAGTTTGTACGGATGTGTGTATGTTTGTTACTCTTTCACGCAAAAACTACTGAACGGATTTTCATGAAACTTTGCAGTAATATAGCTTCGATATCAGAATAA
>DWMZ01004225.1:0-11928 GCA_018249855.1 Eueides tales michaeli
TTGAGATTAGTAAATAATGTAGAGTAATTCAAGCGGGCGAAGCCGCGAGCGAGTCTCTAGTTGAAAATAAATATTATTTTATGTTACTTTTTATTTTGACGCACCTCATGTGCTTGGCTTATAGAATATGTTAACACTGTTTTGTACTACATATGCGGATTCAATGGTGATATAATAAATAGCAAACCACTATAATCCGTATAATAACGAATCCGGTACACCCCTATCACTGTTAATTGTAAAGAAAGTGATTTTCATAAGCTTCACGCTGTATCCCGCATATTTCAAACCCGCATGATTATCCGGCGACAACATGGGGAAGTAGTGTTAAGACACTCAGTTCCTATTTATCCACAAATTTAGATACTCCAGAATTCCATGGAAAGTATGGAACGGAATGAACTTTCCTAACCCCAGGTTCCCAAGTTCCCTTAAGGCTAAGGGTAAGGCTAGCCTACCATGTGCGGGATACAGCGTGAAGGTGAAAAATATGTATGTATGTCTGTTTGTTACAGGTCGCCTTGCAGTGATTACTTTCAGCATATGCACAGTGGTGTTGGGCGTCATACTGAGCTTTGTGCCTTGGCTTGATTATATTATTTTTCGTGTAAGTATATTATATTTTATTATATATAATTAGAAATATATTCCGATATATAGATGGTGAGGCCTGTGGTGGCGCAGCGGCACAAGCGTGTGACTGTAACCGACAGGTTGTGGGTTCAATCCCTACTCGAGAAAATGAAATATTTAATATTGTCATTTCTTCGCACTGATTATAAGCAAAGCGTGGCGTTGAGTTCCGCCATACAACACTCATTGCCTCAAATTCGGTGGACAGTGGAAAAAGAAAGGGTGTCTTAATATTAGGTTCCCAGGGTCCGTCTGCCTACTGAGCCATGTCCGGATTACAGTGTCAATTGATAAAAATCCATATAGTATGGTAGACAGAGGGAACCCAATGTTCCACACAACAAATATGAACCAAAAACTGTATGCCGTATTTTATCCTATTACTAGAGGGGGGTAGTTTAGATGTTAAATAATCAATTCCATTAAACTGGATTTGAATCTGTGACTGTGACGTTTACGGTCACATACTATACTACTACACCAAGACTGCCTCTATTACTAATCCTCTATAGAAAAGATGGATGTTTGATATAACTTTTCAATAATATAGCTTATATGCTATATTATTGAAAAGAAAATGCGGGCGAAGCCTTATTGGGATAGTTATGATCTATTTTTAATATGTTAATGAGGCCTGTTATGGTGCAGGGGCACAAGCGTGTGACTGTAATTTGTAGGGTGTGGATTCGGTTTCTACTCGAGAAAATGAAATATTTTATATTTTCAAATAAATAAGTCGATGTTTTTATATCTTCGCTCTGGTAACAAAGCAAAACGTGGCGTTTTCAACATACCACGCCTCAAATTCGGCGGAAACTCGGTAACGGAACGGAGTGTCTCAACACTAGGTTCCCATGTTCCCTCTGTCTCATATTATTCTTCTTTCAGGAACTAAGGCTGTGGAACGGTTCAGTGAGCTACAGCTACTGGCATCGCCCTGGCGTGATCAGATTAACTAAAGTGTACATATTCAATATGACCAACCCGCAGGGATTTCTGGAAAACGGGGAAAAACCTAAGTTGGTTGAAGTCGGACCCTTTGTTTATAGGTAAATATTAATGCTTTGGCATTCAGTTGTTTTTTGTCTTTTTTTGATAACAAGAAACTATTGTTAATCTCATATTTTCGCTGTACCCCACATATGGCAACAAAGGTAGAGGGAAGTAGGGAACCTAGTGTTAAGACACTTCCCAAATTTACGTCGTTGAGTGGCGCAACTCAACGCCGCGCTTTGTCTTGTTACCAGTCCTAAGAAACAAAAAATTTAAACTTATCGATGTATTTAATTTATTAATTTATGTCTCAAACCGGAATGTAATCTGCTACTTCTATACCAGAAGTCATTTTCCATCATATTAATATAATTTATATTTAAATTTAAATAATACCATTCAGCCAACCAGCCCAAGGAAACAAAAAAGGGCCTATCGTGGCGCAGGGGCAGCGTGCAACTGTGTACCACAGGTTGTGGGTTCGATACCCGCTTGAGGAAATTAAATATTTAGTACTCACACGCCCAATGCCTCTAGAATTCGGAAAGTAGGGAACGGCAGTGACTTAATAGGAACGGATTGTCTCAACACTAGGTTACCAAATTTCATAAATTAAATAAAGCCTCAGTTATCTGAATTGTGCTGACAGCGCTCATAGCGTACAAACGTGCGGTATAATTCGTGTGTCTATGACGTCACACGTGACTTGACTAGTTCTTACTGTACGGACGGGTCGGAGCGTTGGTATCGTGAGCATTGAAGTTATTTTGACGTTAATGTCAATAGAGACGATCTATCCTCGATTGCGGAAAATGCTTGAAATACAAGCATTCTACCGTCTTCATCAGCTACACCACATACTTCATAATGGTGATATCAAAAAATGTTTGATTATTGAACTTGTTGAATCAGTAAGCATACTTACAAGTGGTCCGAATTATTAATACAGCTAACAGACGTTGGCGCGCTCACAAAATCGAAACCCACATTAGCTGTTGAAACGTCGTAAGTGCTGTGAGCACAATTCGGAAAACGGTCCTAGAAACAAGCAGATCACACTAATTATGAATAAATTATTTCCCGTTTAATACAAACATACATACATATATGAATTTTAATTTAAATCGACTGTTGATTATTTAATAATAAAAATAATATAAAGGTTACGTAAAACCAAAACGATGCGACATAATAACTAGAAATGTCAGATAAAATAAATAACTACAGTACATCCGGCAAGTTGTGGCCACAACTATGGCTTTGGTTCTTTGTATAATATATTTAAAACTTGAGACCTGAACGCATGTATAATAAGGTGGCCACAACTCGCTGGTCGTACTATAATCGGCGGATTCGTCCTTGATATGAATTGCCTAATTCCGTCGAAATTAATATATTCATACGTGAATTCCTTCCCTTATTTCTTTCCATAAAAGATTGAAAAATTAACAAAATTTTCTCGGATAGACCTGTCGTGGTGCAGCGGTACAAGCGTGTGTGACTGTAAACGACTGGTTACGGGTTCAATTCTCACTCGATGAAACATTTTATATTTATTTTCGCCGTATGATTTCGGCTTAAAATGGGATCACCCTGGTACTGATGGTGTCGTAAGAGGCGATTAAAGTACGTGTGGAAGAGTCACGTTGTCAGCAATGACAACACGCATGGGCAGACTCGACCGGATCCCGGCGCTTAACACCGGCGTCAAGTAGCGGCCCCGGTGCCCATACACCTTACAGACCGGCAACTCTCCTGTAGCTCTTCTGGTGCTACACGGGTCCGTGGGCGGCGGTGATCACTTACCATCAGGTGACCCGTACGCGAGTTTATCGTGTCTTTTCCACAAAAAAATACATATAATTATGTTCATTATTTTTCGCTTTGTTAAAATATCAGAACGCGGCGTTGAGTTTCGCCACTCAACACGCAATACCTCAAGAATGAACATACGTTAACGGAAACAGAGTGTCTTCTAGGTTCCCATGTTCCCTCTAGGTATCAAACTGTGTTACATTGAAAAATAACTTAAGATTGAACCCGCTAATGTTATATATACTTTAAATATACCATTTCACCACTGAGCCATAAATGTGCACAGAGACAATTGTTTTTAACAATCTTGAAGAAAAATCTTGAAAAATTATTTAACATGTATATTGTTTTATTGTATTTAATGATGTTATTTTAAAATATTATATTTCATTAAGAAAAAAAAAAACAAATAAGGTTCCGCCATTGTTTTTTTTTTCACAAAAAGGGAACCTCGGACAACGTTAATTTAGTAACCAATTAAGTTTTTTTTTTATGCCACCCAAAAAATTGCTTAGCTAAGTAATGAAAATAACTTTTTTAAGACACTCTGTTACCCCATTTTTGCCCAATTTTCGAGACATTGCATATTGAAAACAGGTCATCGACGCTTTCTCTTTTTAGCAGAGAGAGAAAAATAAATAGGTCCCCCGAGTCGTTATAGAGCCCAATACTATCGTATTTACAGACAAAAACCAGGCTTTATTATTATTCTCTATGATTATATAACAGAAACAAAAATCTTGAGGCCTGTCGTGGCGCAGCGGCACAAGCGTGTGACTGTAACCGACAGGTTGTGGGTTCTATCCCCCAGTCGAAGAAATGAAATATTTAATATTTTCAATTTAAATATTTATGTTTCGCTCTGATAATAAGGCAAAGCGCGGCATTGAGTTCCGCCACTCAACACGCAATGCCCCAAATTCGACGGAAAGTGGGGAACGGAAGTGGAACGGAGTGTCTTAACACTAGGTTCCCGGGTTCCCTTTGCCTACCCTGCCTTGTGCGGGATACAGCGTGAAACTAAAAAAAAAAATAATAATAAATATCTCATTTCACTATTGCATTTAGACAAAATGCAGCGTTGAGTTCCATTTTACACGCAATGTCTTGAATTCTGGCATAAAACGGAGTGTTTTGACACTAGGTTCCCAATAGCATGTCATTCAATTGAAACCATACACATGAGGCCTGTTATGGCGCAGGGGTCGAAGCGTGTGCCTGTGAACGACAGGTTGTCGGTTCGATCCCCTCTCGAGGAAATATTTAATATTTTTATTTCTTGAATTCCGCCTCTCACGTCGCAATGTACAAAAGGGTAGTGGGTTCCCACTAGGTTCCCTGGTTCCTTTTGCCTATCGTGGGTATAGCGTAAAAATAAAACCAACTTGTATTAAAAAATATTATTTGACTTACGCTTTCATTTTGATTTGAATGTACGGAGGGGTAGTAGGTTCCCACAATGTCTGTAAATCTTAAAAATTAATTTAGGAAATAATAATATCGCTTAAACTCACAGTGGTATTGATCGAATAAAAGACAATCCGCGGCGTTAAGTTCTGCAATTCAACACACAATATATCAAAAATTGGGTAATACATGGTGTTCCAAATTTTCATACAAAGTATCGGCTTGAAAGTCTATGACGGTTAGTTTGGGTTCATTATCCAGAAGATTAAAAAATATATAAGTGAAATCTGTCGAGATATTCTCAAACACTTTCTCGCGTTTAAAGATTTTGCGATTATTTTAATGGCAGTTATTAAGTAAAGTCAGTTGGCTTTCTTTTTTAATCATTTTGTTTCATTTTCTTTCAACTATATATACTCTGGGTGGGAACCTAGGGAGGAACCTATCTATGTTTCCCGCGCACTATACAATTTTCGTAAGAAACTTAACTAGAAAAGTTAAAAGGGCTGCGTTGAGTTGCGCCACTCAACACGCAATCACTCCCAACACTAGGTTTCCAATTCCCTACTGTCTTCCATGTGCAGCTACAAAAGCACAGCGTGAAACACAGCGTGAAACACAGCGTGAAGCACAGCGTGAAGCACAGCGTGAAACACAGCGTGAAGCTACAAAAATTTGAACTTAATCAAAACTGTTATAACCAAGCACTTTAACCACTATGCCATACGTTCTCATCTAATCATTTAACTTAACAATTTGGCATAGAAATTCTATCTCTCACTCAGCTTCCCGTTGCTTCCCGCACATGGCAGGGTAGGCAGAGGAAACTTGGGAACCTAGTATCAAGATAGTCCTTTCCGTTCCCCACTTTCCACCGAATTGGAGGCATTTCATATTGAGCGGCCGTAACTCAACGCCGCACTTTGCCTTGTTACCAGAGCGAACAAATGAAAACATTAAGCATTTAAATTGAAAATATACAATATTTCATTTCCTCGAGTACGGATTGAACCCACGACCTATCGGTTACGGTCACACGCTTGTGTCGCTGCGACACAACAGGCCTCAACCAAAAAACAAAATTCTATCATGTCCCTAAGCGAGAATCGAATCTGGGGCCTTAATAATAATTATTTTTCATCTCATAGAGAAGACATGGAGAAGGTGAACATCAAATTCCACGACAATGACACAGTGACGTACCAACATAATAAAATATTAAAATTTGTGCCGGAACTCTCCGTCGACAAGACACAAAAGCTGGTTGTGCCTAATATACCTTTGTTGGTAAGTATTTTTTAACATACTTTCACGCCGCATCCCGCTCAGCAGGTTAGAAAAAAGGTTAGTGTTAAGACACTCTGTTCTTCACGTGTAGAACTGTTTTTCGAGATATTGCGTGTTGAACGAGTCTTAACGCCGCGGTTTGTTATTGACACCAGAGAAGTAAATAACGGATCCCTTGAATGAGATTGAACCTGTAACCGTATACAGCTATTACACTGTATTGCAGACGGCTATGTATAAGTGAGTTTTTGTTTAAATTTGAAGGAACGTGGGGAACAGGACGGAGTGTCCTTACACTAGGTTCCCAGGTTCCCTCTGCTTACCCTGCCATGCGCGAGCAAAGCTAAAAAAAGGCTGAGTAGTCATAGAGTATTAATAATCTATAATAAGTGAATCAATCCCCGATTCAGATTCGAACTAGTAACTATCACGTTTTAAACAATTATTCTGCAGTGAAATCTTAAATATATGTAAACAGAAAAGAAATTTCAGACAAATACTTCTTAATTATATAAAAAAAGAATATATAGTGTCTCTCTTTCTATCTTTATTATATCCGTTTTCCATATTTCGAAAAAAAAACGAAGGCGTCACTTAACGCCGTATACTGTATCGTTTTAGCTTCACGCTGTAACCTGCACATAGCGGGATAGACAAAGAGAACCTGGGAACCTAGGGTTCCGGTTTGTGCAAAATTTTGTTCCCATGTTCCCATCGTCAATTCTGAGTCAACTCAACGCGCTTTGCCTCAAAAGAACAAGGAAATTAAAAAAATATTAAATATTTAATTTACTTAAATAGAAGTCGACCCACAACCGATTTTTCTGCATATCAGTAAAATAAAAAATTGAGGTCTAATACTAAATTTAAAAACGTATAAAGATTTGAACGAAGCAGGATTTGAACCCGCGCCTCTTGGAAACCGTCCAAGCGCTCTGAGCACTAAGCGCTTGGGCGGTTTCCTAAAGGCGCGGGTTCAAATCCTGCTTCGTTAAATTCTTTGTACGTTTTTAAATTTAGTATTTTTCTTTCCTAAGTGTGGAATAACACTTTGAAAATAGTAAAAATTTGAGGTCTGCCGTGGCGCAGGGGCACTGTAAACTTCCCCCGCTTGAATAATTAAAATATTTAATAATTTCATTTCCTTGCTCCGGTAACAAGGCAAAACGCGGCGTTGTGTACCGCCACTCAAAATACCATAAAATTCAGCGGAAAGCGGGTAACGATACGGAGTGTCCTAACACTAGGTTCCCGGGTTCCCTCTGTCTACCCTGCCATGTGCGGGATACAGCGTGAAACAGTGAAGTGTATTTCTTGCAGACTGTCACCTCGTTCTCCCCGAATCTGGCAGGATGGCTGTTCAACCTGCTCGTTTCTGGTCTGGCGATCACTTATAGGGACCGAGCCAAGCCCTTTGTCCATGTTACAGCTGAAGAACTTGTTTTTGGGTGAGAAATTATATATTTCTATCTTTTTCTCTTTTTTTTCAACTTTACCCTCTATCCCGTACATGGTAAGGTAGACACTTCACTATATTACGGAACCCAACGCAGCACTTTTCTTACGAATATTTGTAAAAAAAAATTTAAATATTACATGTCTTCGAGTGTGAGTCGTACCACCACTTGTCGCGTGTACAGTCATTACGATATTAACATTTATAAGGAAAAGCGCGGCGTTGAGTTCCGCCACTCAACACGAAATGCCTGAAATTCAGCGGAAAGTGGGGGAACGGAAGTGGAACGGAGTGTCTTAGCACTAGGTTCCCGGGTTCCCTCTGTCTATCCTGCCTTGCGCGAGATACAGCGTGAAGCTAAAAAAAAAGAAAAAAAAAATATTAGCATTATATCAAGATTAAATTAAAAAAATACTTCATGTTTTTTCCTCATATCTAGATAACAAAAGGAACCTAGTTTTAAGACACTCATTTCCCCATGAATATATATATATATATATATATATATATATATATATATATATATATATATATATATATATATATATATATATATATATATATATATATATATATATTTCATTAATATTTTACGTCACGAGGCAATAGCACGGCGTTCAGTTCCGCCAATCACAACGCAATGACCCCAGAACTCAGTAGAAATTGCAGAAATTAGAAAACGAGAGTGACTTAGTGAGAACGGAGTAACCTAAAACAAAGGGTTCTCAGGTTCCCTTTGTGTGTGGTTAATTTTTTCTCTTTTCAGTTACAACGACCCATTGGTAACTCTAGCGCACTACTTCTACCCGAAAGGAAAAAGGCCGAACAGCCAAATGGGACTTTTACTCGCTGTAAGTATCTCAGAATAATAAAAAAATAAAAGAAAGAAAGTATCTCAAAATAAAAAAAAGAAAAGGGAAAAGTATCTCAAAATAATAAACATAATAAAAAACGTAATAAATATTGATGATATTCATAGTAGCGTAATTTGAAGCCGCGCCTCTTGGAAACCGTCCAAGCTTTCCGACCACTACACCATACGTTCTTAGCAAGATAAAATTTACTTATTTTGAATATTTCTAATATTAGAAATATTCAAATCCATAATTCTCGTGGCGCAAGCGTGTGACTGTAACCGACAGGTTGTGGGTTCGATCCCCACTCGAGGCTTTGGAAATATTTAATATTTTCAATTTAAATATTTAATGTTTCATTTCTTCGCTCTGGTAATAAGGCAAAGCGAGGCGTTGATTTCCGCCACTCAACACGCAATGCCTCAAATTCGGCGGAAAGTGGGGAGCGGAAGTGGAACGGAGTGTCTTAACACTACGTTTACCGGGTTCCCTCTGCCTACCCTGCCTCGCGCGGGATACAGCGTGAAGTTGAGTAGAGAGTAGTAGTAATACTAATTTGGCAAAGGGAATGCGGGATACAGCGTGAAGCTAAAAAAAAAGTATGTTTAATTAAAATTGGCATTTCCCAATTCTCCGTTCTCCTCTCTAAAACTAAATATTCAATTTAAAAAAAATCATAATTTTCGCTCTGGTAACGGGGCAAAGCGCGGCGTTGAGTTTCACCACTATGCCATAAATTCGCCAGAAAGTGAGGAAAGGAAGTATTTTAATAGGAACAGAATGTTTTAACACTTGGTTCCCAAGATCCCTCTACATACCACGTGCGGGAAACAGCGTGAAACTAAGTAACATATTTTCTATTTATTTTTAAAGAGAAACGGTACACTAGAAGAAGTATCTACTATATATGCTGGTCAGGATATGAAGAAATTTGGATATCTCGATAAAATAAACGGCCTCGACCATCTACCTTATTGGCCTGAAAGTCCCTGTAATGATATAAGGTGAGGATTACTTTATTACATTGACAAAGCGCGGCGTTTATCTTCGCCAAAAAATCCAGATAGAAAATCTATAACATGTCAGAGCACTAGGTTATATTCTTTGCCTCTGATTGCTGTTGAGTGTTCCATACTTTAATAGATAAAAAAGGAACCCTTATGGGAAAAAACATGTCCAGCCTCGTTTCTTGCTTGGGTTCTCCTCAGGTCTGAGGCAGTAACTTCAGTGAACCGGTGGTAAATGTTTGACGTTCAACAAATGAAGCTTGTAACTTCATATATTGAATGAAATATTCGAATTTGAATTTGATCATTTTATATCTGTATGTCTGTCAAGATCTCAAGACCGCATGTAACTAAAATATTAAATTTAAAAACGTATAAAAATGTGAACGCAGCAGGGTTTGAACCCGCGCCTCTTGGAAACCGCCCCAGCGCTCTGACCAACTAAGCCATTCGTCCTCACCAAGCTCCATTGAAATTTTTATACGCTTGTTACAAGTTATTTATATTGTTAGCATCTCTGTAGCAAATTGACAATTCGTTAGAATAATTCTAACGAATTGTCTTTGGGTGGCGGAAATTTGTAAAAATCGTCCCTACAGAGTTGCTAACAATATAAATAAGCGAAACAAGCGTATAAGAATTTCGACGGAGCTTAGTGAGAACGAATGGCTTAGTAGGTCAAAGCGCTTGGACGGTTTCCAAGAGGCGCGGGTTCAAATCCTGCCACGTTGAAATTTTCATACGTTTTTAAATTTAGAATTTTTCTTTCCTAAGTGTGGAATAACACTTTAAAAATAATAAAAATGCAAAGCGTTATTTTCTTACTTTCCCTCAGATGTATAAAGCACGATACACTCAGTGTATACATCGAATATCTCTGACACTAGTGTATATAATTAAAAATTTTTTTGTGACACTATAATAAGTGTCCCTAATAAACCCTAGTTCTAAGTATTATTATTATTATTATTATAGTTTCACGCTGTATCCCACACATGGCAGGGTAGGCAGAGGGAGTCCGGGAACCTAGTGTTAAGACACTCCGTTCCACTTCCGTTCTCCACTTTCCGCCGAATTTGAGACATCGTGTGTTGAGTGGCGGAACCCAACGCCGCGCTTTGGCCTCATTACTAGAGCGAAGAAACAAAATATTAAATATTTAAATTGAAAATATTAAATATTTCATTTCCTGAGTGGGATCGAAGCCAACCGCTGCGCCACGACAGGCCTCTAGTTCTAAATAAAAATTTATAATGTATAGATTTTCTTATAAAAGATATTAACTGCATATGTGTATAAATAATATTGTAATTATTATATACGCTAAGAAAATTAAATATAATTATAAGATATAAAAAGTGAGGCCTGTCGTAACGCAGCAGCACAAGCGTGTGACTGTAACCGACAGGTTCTGGGTTCGATACACACTCGAGGAAATGAAATATTTAATATTTTCAACTTAAATATGTAATTTTTCATTTGTTTGCTCTGGTAATAAGGCAAAGCGCGGCGTTGAGTTCCGCGACTCAACATGCAATTATTTTTCAATTCTCAAAACAAGTGAAAACAATGATGTAAATCCCGCGCAAAGTGGGAAACGGAACGGAGTGTCTTAACACTAGGTTCCCATGTTCCCTCAGCATACCCCACCACGTGCGGGATACAGCGTGAAGCTCAATAAAACCGTAAATAAAAGCTAGTTTCTCATATTATAGTAAAACGCATCCTATAACGTGTTAACCGGAAGTACTTTGCATTGTTCTATTAATTTTATTATTGAATATATAATGGTTATTGAACAATTATATATATTATTGATGTATATTAATGAGACCTGTCGTGGCACAAGCGTGTGACTGTAACCGACAGGTTCTGGGTTCGATCCACACTCGAGGAAATGAAATGTTTAATATTTTCAATTTGAATATTTAATGTTTCATTTCTTCGCTTTGGTAATAAGGCTAAGCGCGTCGAAGAGCGAGGTTCCCAAGTTCCCTTTGCCTACCCTGTCATGTGCGGGATACAGCGTGAGCCTAAATATATATTAATACTATATTAATTTTCTTAACTTTACGAATCTGTTGGAAAGAAATAAAAGAATATTTCGTATACTTTTAAATTAAAATTTAGAACATATGTTCTTTAAAACAAAAAATAAATAAAAAAAAAGTCCTAAATATGGAGTAACACTTAAAAAATAGCAAACATGATAAAATATAAAATATAACCTACAACCAAGTTATAGACAGACACTGTCATTCTATAACAGGGTGATAAAGAAAGAGTTTGTCTGTCCAAACTTTTTAATCTCAGGAACTATTAGTTCGCAAATATTAACAAACACTATAGACCAGGCAACCCCAACACTAAGATCAGGTGGGGCACTATAGGGGCCGTCCATTAATCACGTGAGGATTGAAAGGGGTGGGGGGGAGGTTAAGCAAAAATCACGAAATATCACAAGAAGGTAGGGGGG
>DWMZ01004226.1:0-11925 GCA_018249855.1 Eueides tales michaeli
CCTAAATAAACATAATCTTCTGCTTATGAGTGTATTAACTTGTAAAACATCCAATATATGTCTCTCATTTGAGTATTAGATACTCATCTGAGTTAGTTTATAAAGTATATTAATACTTTTATACATGCTAATATCGTAAAATGCCATAATTTATTTGGATGCTTAATCCTGGAAACTATTGGTTGTGATTAAAATATTACTTTTGCATTGGATAGTTCACGTACCGAGAACACTAACACCCTTACACTATTCCATCCATCAGAATGGAATAACAAAAGAAAATATTATAGTTTTAATAAAAACTAGAGCTTGAGAGTTATTGTGCGTGCGCTACGTCAACAATTAAAGTAAAGCAAAAATACTTTTTATTTTTATGGATTAACTTCATACTGTATCTGGAGAACCTTGTCAACACTTAATATTCTTTTCCTCAGTAAAGTTCTTCCGTTCTTCATTGATAAATTGGGTGGTGATTTGTGGAAATGGAGCAGGAAAATAAAGATATTAAATTGTCCAGATTAATCAACATCTGGCTATTTATTATAGTATATATTACTTTAGAAAGCATGAAGGTGACAGCAATAGTTATATTTTAAGATCGTGTGAATATGGGCGCTCTGCATGACTGACAGGGACCGACTACGCTGACTGTGTAGGAATGCTGTAACAAACACGTTAGCACCGATATCCGCTCAGAAGCATAAAAACAGAGAACTAGAGCAGAGATGCCATCTGGCCCACCGGACTTTTTAATATAAAAGAATACAGGACTCGCCTAAAAGCTTATTGGCTGAATTTAAGGACAAATTCGACACTGCGAGAAGGTCAGCGGTGTTGTTCCTCGGTCATTCATATTTGAGTTCGAGGCAAAGAGAGCAGCCAAGAGATCGGCTTGCTGTGTTGCCTTATGGATCAACATGTCAATACCTGTATGTAATGGTGGAAGCGAAAACTGGCTGAAGCTATCAAGTGCAGCTTTACTGGGGACTTAAATTTTCGAGTTCAGTCTAGTAAAATCATAATATATATTGTATTAGATATTACATAATATATTTTATGATAAAAAATCATCAAAAATAATACTTGCTAGTAACTATCACCATTGTCTCGCCTATGTCTATCTATTTATTTATTATTCATTTATTGTGCGAAAATAGTCTATTGAGTTATTACATTATACTCTTTTAATTTGCGATACGAATGTAATGAGAAACTACCCACCAATACTAATTAATAGTTTTACTTTGTAAGTAATGCTTAAAATTTGTTAGTAATCCAAAATATATTTATTATTAAGTGAATTGTAAATTCTGTATGAAAAATAAATGTATTCTAAAAGTGTATTGTAAATGTAAACAGATAATTATTTAATCATAAGTATTCAACTTATTAAACGAACTGCAGCGTATACTTCAGCGTATACGGAGAATGTTTCTTTTTTCTAATTCTCGTCTTGCTTATAGGGAGGATAAAGTGTATGAACGTGGCGTCATGAAGAAATAATTTTATACCGGTGATAAGTAACCTAATTTAAAACATAAATAGGAACTTGGGGACCTAGTGTCTTAACACTCCGTTCCGTTCCTCACTTTCCGCTGAATTTGAGGTTGAGTTTGTTGCGTGTTGAATGGCGGAACTCAACACCGCGCTTTGACTTGATACCAGAGCCAAGAAATGAAAACGATAAATATTTATTTTAAAAATGTTACATTTTCTCGAGTGGGGATCGAAACCACAATCTGTCGCTTTTGCAATCACATGCTTGTACCCCTGTCACGTCACTATAGGCGTCAGGATAATTCATTGTAATCCTTTTCATGCATGTTTTAGAAGGAGTTAAGTTCAATTCCGACAACTTCAGGGAGGGAATATGAAAAGACAACAGTTGTAAATATGCTGTTTACTTTTCATATTCCCTCCCTAGTTAGTATTCAGAAAAAGATTTTTTTAAAATTTTGCATTTATATTTAAAGCAGGCTTAAGAGACGATGTTACAGTGAGAATTAAGAAGAACACTCAGGTGGTATGGGCACGTCGAACAATTGAGGGTGAAAGAATGCAAAAATGATTTATGAAAGTCAAATGACTTGTAAGAGAGGCAGGAAGGACCTTCGAAAATACAGTATTAATAATAAAGAAAAAAATGTGTTTTTTTTTGTTTATTATGTAGAAAATGATAAAAATAAACATCGAATGCTTATTAGAAAATGTTATTAGAAACTTAAAAAATGAAACATCAAATAAATGGATGTTTGTCAGAAAATGTTATTGGAAAATGAAAAAATGAAACATCAAATAAATGGATACCTCTCAGTCAAAATTTATTGGTAAGTGAACCTAAATTATAAAACATATTTACTATTATACCCTTAAATTGAGATCTGTCTTTTATTAATATTTGAATATTTCCTATGTGCTTATTCCCTAAACAGGAAATTAAAATTGTCCTGTCTCTTCACACTTCTATACCCTCGCATTTGACAATTATATTTATGAACTGTCAATTACAGCAATCTGAACTCTTTGGTAGCTACATAAGTTCAGAGCATGGCAGAGAACTTCTTTGAAAAAATATATCATTTTAATTACAATAAATATTTAATTAACAACATGTTACATATTTCAACAGACTAATGCGTGATATTAATTTAGAGAAAAGGAATGGTATTATATAATATTTAAATACTTTAATAATTACTGAGGCTTGTTGTGGCGCAGCGACACGAGTGTGTGACTGTAACTGACAGGTTGTGGGTTCGATCCCCAGTCGAGGAAATTAAATATTTAATATTTTCAATTTAAATATTTAATGTTTATTTTTTTCGCTCTGGTATTAAAGCAAAGCGCGGCGTTGAGTTTCACCAATCAACACGCAGTGCCTCAAATTCGGCGGAAAGTAGGGAAAGGAAAGTGAAACGGAGTGTTTTAACACTAGGTTCCCAAGTTCCTTCTACCAACTCTGTCATGTGCGGCATACAGCGTGAAGCTATAAAAAAAATTATAACATACATTTTAAATACTAATCTTTCTTAAGATTAACTTGATCTAAGAAATTGAAAATTAATTTTTAAATATACGGGAGCAATTTGAGATCCGGAAGGCCTTTTATATTCATTGGTTTTTAAGCTAGGTTTTAGGAAAATATATTGAATGTAAGTTCATTACAGTAACATCGATGATTTGCTTTTAAAAAAATATTTCATGCTTCCTATACTTCATTTTTTCGGAATATTTTGTTAAAACATGTTTTTGAGTAATTCTATTTTGGTAAACAAAGCCGGTGGCTGCAGTACAGACATACTCGGTTTTATATATTATTACAGCCGGTCTATCCCTCTAAAAGTGTGTGTTTTAACCTTTTTGCTGTAAACAAGGGTATTTAGTAATAATAATATGACAGTGGAGCCACACGACAACACAGGTGAGCAATTTATAATAGATATGCATATCATTTTTAAAAATTGACATTTTGAGTAATTATTTTTATAGCTCATTAATTGATATATCTCATGTGATTTTATTTTATTTATATATGGTACGTTACTTTATGAGCGACGTTTGGCTAATGTAAATAACTGCGACACAGCATCATACTAATGCAGTTATTACCGATTTTAGTTTTTATTGTTATGTACTAACTTTTGAAAATAAATATAGGTATTACTATTGTATACCATTTCTTTTCCTTTATAGTAATTATTTAAACAGCTTTATAAAACATCTAATACAGACGTATGCACTATTTTTTATAATTCAGGTGTCTCTTATAATGTGTTTAAAAGAAAGTAAGAATTTATTACGGATTGAAGTAAGATTCTTAATGTACTTAGTGCATAGCTAGTTTTTTTTTCATTTTACATATATAGTTTGAGAATTATAAATTATAAACACTATGTACTAATAATATAAAATTTCATTGTGATTAAGTATATTTTGCAAATTATTGTATTGTTGTACATACAATATTTCAAGAAGTCCACGTCATTTGAATATAGTACAAAGTGTGCTTCAAGCTCAACTTTCACCTCGTATGAAAAGGTTCAACTGTGCGTTGTAATGTTAATATGACGACGGTTATAAATAAATAATTTTTATTTCTTGTCTTCCTTATAATAAAAAAAATCGACGCTAGCTATGTCAATCAAAAAGAAATGTCTTAAAAATTTTGTGGATCGTGGAGAACGAAGTGCCGGAACACAAGGTTTCCTTTGTAAAAAAAAGCGGCGTATTACGACTCTAAGTATATATAATGTATATATGAAGCATATACCAGTATATATAGAAGCCGTAAGTAAGTTTATTATAGGGACGTGACGCTTCAACCCCCAAGCAATCCATCAAAACAGGGACAGGAATAATTGTATAGTATAATATAAGACGAAAGTAATAGCTATGAAAAAAATAAAATAGTTATTTCTTATATTTTGCTAATAATAATACTTATTTTATAGCCTTCAATTAATTATTTAAATTGTTTTATATATATCAGAAATCAAAAATTAACAAAAATATTTTCGTACTGAACTTTCAAAAGTGCAATAGTTCAAGAGACGTACATATTATTTATAGTTTTCTATTAATTGTTGCTCGTAACTCTTTCAGGTTTTTTTACAAGGACTATGATCAAGGTAAACGGTGCGGATATTATTGTAGTGTTTACCTTTGAAATAATCAAATCACACAATTTCATGTAGTTCAAATAATTGAATGGAATAATTGAAAAAGGGTTATAAAACACATCAATAGTTAGCTTAAATTTAGAAGGAGAATGAAGTACAACCAATGAAACCATAAGAAAAAAGATAAAGATAAAACTATAGAATATAGAGAAGAAAAAAATCTCACCATGGATAAGGAACATAAGAGAATCACCAAGGGATGCATTCTTTAAATTAATAATGATGGGGACATAGATTATTTTGCCTATGTTATTCTTCTTGCTCCAGCTGAAGTTGCTTCGAAATCTTTGAAATGGCTTATGTTGACTACCCCGAAAGTTGAATGAGCTTTTTATTTTTGTGATTTCATTAAATACTTTATTGATTCATTGTTATTGGCATGAAAATACGAGGCGACTTATGATATTACGCTAAGGGTTGGCGAGCGAAGCGAGCAGGGGGCGGAGGACCCTAGTGAAATTCATAAAAAAATACTTTTACGGTATTTTCCAGCGTCACGTTTTATCCCGCACATGACGGAGTATGCCCAGGGAATTTGGAAATCTAGCTTTAAGACACTCGATTTCGTTCCCCAATTAAACTAACACGTATTCGCTTAAACACTTAAACGTAGTAAATTTAGCGCAGCGGCTTCATTATTAAACTGGATGATCTACAGCCAAAAATCTTCCAATCAAGTGTGTTTTCAATAGATACATAGGTATATAGCTTTTTAGTTTTATGAACTTTAAAAATAATCACTTTGTTTATTCGCTCTGAAGTCCACCACTTAACACGCAATGCTTTTTGTTCGGTGAAAAATGAAGAACGGACCGCAGTTTCTTAACATTAGGTCCCCAAGTTCCCTCTGCCTACCCTGCCATATGTTATATATTTATTCATATATTATATATTTATTTGCTGATGCTATTTTCGTGTCATTGTTGTTATATATATAAATGTATTTAAATCTTGTTACAGATACACTGTCTGAAAAAAAAATAAAGATTGTTCTTGCCCAGATATCACTGGAGTGGCGGCGAGGTTTGCTTTTTGAGTTTCTTGGCATAACGAATAATTATATGCATATGAAACATATTCCATTGTGCAAGTCTATCTAAGATATCTATTGTGCAAGTCTATTAATTTGGGTCTAAAAATTACGAAACTGAGTAAATTTTTATTTGACCTGTCCAAAAACAGTTATGCCTATGGATAGCAATCTGTACTGATTTGCATTACATTCTTACATTAGCATATTGTCCTATGGAATATGACTTTGGGGCAATGCTGCAGATATCGAATCTCATTAAAAAACTCAAAAAGAGCAGCTCAGGCTACTTACAGCATGGTAGCTCGGGAATGAAATAATGTATTTCTTACTCGCAAAAACATTCAGAATTACTCACAGAACAGTGATAGACATGATATTAATACAAGAAGTAAAAACAAGCTAATCACTTCAACTGTCTTCAAAAAGTAATAAATCTTTTACGGGATATGGTATACGTATGTATAATATAAATCCACAATTGATTTTAGACTTGCAACTTTAACAATTTAAAGTTGAAGTTATAATCTTAATATTATTAACCAAAGCTTATTATTCAATTTAAGACTATTATTGTAATAAGAATGAGTGCGTGGGATTAAATGCTGTTGGAACTCACTCAGGAAGTTAATTATTTTATACGTTTAATTTAAGTTACATTTTGGAACAATTCTGTAACTGCAAACAACTGTTGAGCTTCTAGCCGGCTCTTGTCAGCCCGCCTCCCGGCCGGTGGCAGCTTCCTGTAGGACTAGCACTACAGACATTTCAATTTTTATATGTAACTTGACGATTCAAGAATGCTTGTAATTGCCTACTTGAATAAAGAATATTTTGATTCTGGTTTATTGTAAGAATGTTTTGGAGGATACTTTCCTGATGTGGACACAGACTAATAAACATTGATTACACGGCCTACCTCTACCGACTCAAGTTTCACAAATTCTACATATCAGTAAAAATGTATAGTTTCGCCGTTTCGCTACCGTTATGCAGGTGATGTGAATATTTAGTTTCTGAAGTAAGTATCGAGTCTCTTTATCTAAAGAGATCATTTAAGGTGGAGAGGATGATGAAAATAATCGGTGCAAGCAGGAAAAATCAGACAAAGTTATGTATAGTGGCTTCCGCAGATCGGTTTCATTCGTAATTTGACTGTACTTATGAGATTCACACATGAATTTTGTTAACACCAATAACTATTAAAATTATCTTCTAATATTGAAGTCGATGGCAACTATCCATGTATGTATGCTATCGATTCCTAAAGAAAGGTTTGACTAATAGTCAAATGCAAAGTTACTAATTCAAAGGGCCAAAACCCTAATTATGAGCTATTAGGTCAATTCATATAAATTATTTATATCATATTTTTTTTTGTAACCAGGAGTCTCATTATGAATAAAATAAAGTATTTATATTTATTTTGATTTCGAGACATGCGTGTAAGGGGGTGAACGCCCGCCTTGCTTTGGTTTGTTTACCAAGGTGAGGAAATAAAAATAATTTACTTAAACAAGTGGCAACTAACACCACATACATTACCTCCGCGTATACCTACACTCTCTGTGCTGCTGTGCTACAACATCTACGTAAAAACTTCAGTATATTAAAATGTATATTACTCATTTGTCATATTTTATTTTATAGTATTAATTTGTATGCTGACTAATTATTTACAGTAGGGAACTTGATCTCGACTCTCGTCTCGATGGACAAAGTATCTATCAATATTTAAGTTACAGTTATCGATTTCTTCCTTTCTAGAATTTAAATAATAAACAAAGGTATAAAGTATCGGATACAACAAAGATAGTAAATCATTTTAGCATTTACATTTTACTTTACACATCTCTTGCACCATGAATTAGAAATTATTAAAAGTAATGAAAAATTATATATTTTATCAATTACGAATATTGAACTACTTACGAAATTGTTACTACTACTTACTACGTTTAAAATCAGATACTAAATAGCTACGTTACGATGGCCTTTTTTGGAAAATAATAAATATTTAATCAATTTAATACATAAAAATATTACGATTTTATTTCATATGACGATAATTTTATTTTTATATGATTAAACTTTAAATAATTTAGTTTAAATGTTAGACTCATAACGAAAATAAAATAAAATCCAATATTTTTAACATTATCACAAACCTAATATTTCCCTTTGACACTATTGTAAAATAATTGTAAAATAATTTTGACTGGTTCAAGACCAGTCGTCTTCAAAATCTTGTTTCTAAAATATGTAATACGAGGTGTACAACGGCTACTCACTACAGAAATAAGAGTAACTACTTCGTGTTTTATTTGGAAACGCCTACCAATTACATGGTAGCTAAGAAAAAATAACATTGAAAAATAATTGGTCAATACAACGGACAATCTAAACAAAATATTTTTGAAATTCCCATGCTGCCATCGATTTCAAATATTAAATAGATATTTCATATTCGAAGTATAGTGACATACGTTGGAACAGTATATTTTATAGATTTTTTTATTACTGACCTTGATTTGTCTTCTTTCTTTCATTGCGTTTGTTAGATAACTAGTTAATATAGAGTTTTAAAATTAAAATAGTTTAAGTAAATAAAAAATGTTATAAATTATTTAACTCTTTAATTAACCATACAACACATTTCCAATTAGAACAATTGTAATTAATGATAATTATAAATCACCAACTTTAATTAACAATTTATTCAATCAACAAGCAGGTAAATCAGTAGCAAATAATAATCAAATGAGTAGTACTTAACTTTATAACGTCGGGACACGACGCTCACGATAATGGAAGAGACCCACTTTATTCAATCACCACTATTTATACTGAACAGATCATAGACAAATACCAACTGCCAATATGGCCGTTAGTTAGATGTAATTTTTTTTTTTTTTTTAATTTCTTAATATAACAGGATATTTAAATGTTATATCTATAATTATTTCCATAATTAATAACATATTTTTATGAATATTTCATATTATTTAATATATGTTTATAATAATCACAAATCTATAGTAATTTATTACGTTCATTATAATTTAAAATATATATAATATATACTCGTATAAATATAGTATTTATTATGTTGACATAAGTAAAGACGGCGTTTTTCTATATCATTATTAAGATACAGTTATAATATTATAAAATTGATATTTTTCGGTCGATCCTCTACTACATACAAATTTATAGTTATGACAATTAAATGGTAGAAACAATTATTATAAAGTGGATGAGAGACACTAAAAAGATGTTATAATAAGTCGAGAAAACTAAATAAAAAATAAAAAAATATAAATAAATTAAAATTTCATAATTATGAAATGAAATACTCAAAAGTTTTTGATTGGGTACGCAGTGAATAAAGTTAACATACTTAAGTTTGCCGCTAAATTAATTTTATATTAAATAAACTATAATTATAAGTATGCTATTTTTAGCTATAAATGTTTGTTTCTTTTTAATTTGACATGTATAGTAAGTAACTACTTACTACTACACATTTCTTCTCACTTTATACCAAAATTCATAATTGTACGTTCAAGGGAAGTACCCTTAATGTTTAATTTTGCACGCATCTTTTGAATGCGTTGATCGATAATCCTATTTATTATGTGCTTAAGAACCGTAGACCTGCATATTTGATATTAATTACGGCTTGATGATTAATTCCACCCAATCTTGGGAAAAATGGTCTTGACAAATGGACAAGTAGAAGATTCTTTTTTACATTTGAGATACGGAAACTAAATTTTTTTTCGAGTTCTCCGAAATCTCTACATCAGCTTAATGCTTAATGTAAGGCTAATGTTTAAGGTATATTTAAATTCATAAGTATGCCACCAAAAATAGACTTACACAATGGTGATGCAACATTGCATATATTTCATAAACATATAATATGCTTGTTTTTTTAACTTTACGCCTTGTCTCGGAAATAGCAGGGTCAACAAAGAATTTATGTTACCATTCCACCCCCATTAAGAAATTTCTATTCGCCAAATTTTAGAGCCATTGCGTGTTAAGTAGCGGAATTGTAATTTGTGAAAAAGAAATAATTAAAAGTAATATACATAAATAGATAAATTTATATCTTATCAATAACGAATATTTAATTATTTATTGCAATCTAATTTAAATTGTTATAACGGAAATTGCGGTTATAAAATTCATTGTGTTATAAAAAGCTTTAAGTTCTCTGAAACAATCAGTTCTGTACAAGCTATCGTATAAAAATATATAGTTGTTTATTCATAAAGTTTTAAAGTAAATCTACGTCTAAACTTAAAATAATAATTACCGCACGAACATTATTATATTGTATATTTAAAAAAAAAACTACCGCCATACATTTTTATGTATAATAAAGAGAAAAATATACAATATAAACATAAACAAGGGTTCCGAGGGTTCAGTGATTGTCAGAGCAGCGGTTGATTTGATTGGTCTATGACATCAATATACTCGTAAGTCGTGTGTTTGTGTGATTCGAGTGCGCTACGACAAAGCAGCCGATATGTTAAAAAAACGCACGGCACGCTCCTTGAAGTTGCAAGATTCTCACACTCTATTCAGGGAGCTATGAGATAAAAGGTAAACAAACTAGAAAAAGGTAATTAATGATATATATATATATATATATATATATATATATATATATATATATATATATATATATATATATATATATATATATATATATATATATATATATATATTTATACGCTACGGTATAAAAATTACGACGTAGCGTGATAAGGATTTGTTTGTTTACGTTTTGTTGCAAACTCAAATGAATAAATATGTATAAAATAGTATTGCAAACCAATAAGAGGCAGGTTGATACTACTACCGGTAATGTCCTTATACAAGTACGAGCGAGCACGAGTAAAATAGCACCACCTACCTATCATATACCGAGTCATAGTTATATAAATTGTCATATCAACGACCAACACCATACTACCGTATATGTACATACCATACAACAACATGAGCGCGTAGCGAGTCATGGTAGTCAGTATCAGTCATGATATATTAAGTTAAAGTTCATCATGCCCTACGCCACATTGAACAATGAACAATATAGTAATTTTGATTGTAGCTTTGCTTTAAACTATGCACATATTTTGCCTTTGTAAGAAATTGGATTTAATAAGATCGTGCCACTATCATATTTGATATATTATATCATATTTATGAAAAAGTTGGTACGTGTCTTTCACTATCGCAGTACTTAAGAGTTTGACTCGAGCGTTGCCTTTAATTAGTTCTATGCTCAAACATACAAGATAGAATAAATATAAATAAGTGTCCTTATACAAGTACGAGCGAGCACGAGTAAAATAGCACCACCTACCTATCATATAACGAGTCATAGTTATATAAATACAGTTATATAAATTGTCATATCAACGACCAACACCATACTACCGTATATGTACATACCATACAACAACATGAGCGCGTAGCGAGTCATGGTAGTCAGTATCAGTCATGATATATTAAGTTAAAGCTCATCATGCCCTACGCGACGTTGAACAACGAACAATATAGTAATTTTGATTGTAGCTATGCTTTAAAATATGCACATATTTTGCCTTTGTAAGAAATTGGATTTAATAACATCGTGCCACTTTTGATATATTATATCATATTTATGAAAAAGTTGGTACGTGTCTTTCACTATCGCAGTACTTAAGAGTTTGACTCGAGCGCTGCCTTTAATTAGTTCTATGCTCAAACATACAAGATAGAATAAATATAAATAAAAGACACAATGATAGCGACGCTCGGCTTTCATATAGTTTATTATTAATTATAATAATTAAGTACAGTTGCTATGCATATTCCTTATTGCTTCATGTCCAAGGGACATGTGGTCTCTTTGTGCTTTCTGTCTTTAATAATGGCTATTAACAGTGAACAGTTATAAGGAGAAGGAAGATAGAACGCGCTTTTAGCTTTTGCCTAGAGGAGTTCTAGTAGTTATAACAATGCAAGGTTGTCGAGATTTCAGTTACTAAATAACATTTTGATAGCAAATATCTTTTTGAAAAAAAAATTTGTTTGTTGGCTTAATATAAAATTCATGTGATGTATGTTTAGCTTTCTTAACACAGTTACCTCTAAATATCTGAAAGATTTTGAGATACTCACGATAACAACAATATAAGATTGCAACTTTTCCAT
>DWMZ01004227.1:0-11924 GCA_018249855.1 Eueides tales michaeli
CTGTATGAATCGATAAGGTCAGAGGCGGTTCTGGTGTTTGTTCCTTAGTAGGAGTTTCTTTTTCAACACTTGACGAAGTCGGAGTGGGAGTTGATATAATATCTTCTAATGGTAGAACTAGAACGTCTTCTAAGGACACGATAGAGCTAACATCGAGAAAGATGTAACGTTGAAAGAGACAAATCAGGGAACGAATTGTTGTTGTTGATATTAGGAGTTTCAGAATTATCCGGATATAGTGCGATTATATCAAAGTCAATTTTGGAAGAAGTTAGATTTCTATTGTTGGTGATTTTTGGTGTGCGAGGCTCCGCATAGGTGCATAGTTTTGGTACAGAATATATTTTGGATGTTATTGTCTGAACCAGCACAGTCGAATTGGAGTTAGCTTCATAATTTATGTTTTCGTCTTCGTGTAATGAAGAGATGGTGATTTCTTTTGTTGCATCCAATTCTAAATTAGTACTATTTTGTTCTATTGATAGTTCCATAAGAGACCTCTCAGATTCAGTTTCGATAGAAATCTCTGCAAAGACAATTTCTGCAGGGAGAGTATTTTTCAAACTATTGACTGCTCTCATAATAGTTCGAATATTAATTTTTTTTTTTTCAGTGTCGGTTTCAGGTATTTTCCAACTTTCATAAAACTTTTAATATCCGGTAATATCTTGTGATTGTTGATCGACGGCTTGTACATTTTCCAAAGTATTTCTTATACATTTTGTGTATTCAGGAATATTTGCATCCAATGGATAAAGACCACATCGTTTAAACCCATTTTTAATGTTGTCTGCCATGTTAGGATGTTGTAAAGCTTCATTTAATAAAAAGTTAGTTTTTATAACGGCAGAATTCAATTTTTCTGGTTTTGATAGAAATGCGCGGACTGTAGATTTCCAATATCTTTTTACTGGTGCAAATACGGTGACGTCAGCTGGCTGTAAAATATGAGTGGTGTTAGGCGGCTTCGCATAACGTACTTAGCATTAATGACATATGCGATTTATGCCCGTCTACCAGCAGAAGAATCGGTATTATGATGTTATTTTCCACCATCCACTTGTGAAATTCGTTGATCACGTACTCAAAGAATACTTCTCTTTTCATCCAGCCTATCTCCGATCTGCCTAAGCACCATTCTTGGGGCATACTATTCACTACAGCCTTTGGTGGTCTAATGTATGGAAACACGACACAAGGGCATATATCTCCATTCGTATTAGACGTCGATAATATCGTTATGTTTTTTTTTCTCATTATTTGGCTTTATTTGATATAAGTTGTTAAAACCTCTTGGGCCAAAAACTTTTCATGTCTTTAGACATAGGGCAAATCCACTTTCGTCTCTATTGAAAATTCTTTTCGGATCATTCTAAATATATTTTTGGAGAATACTGTCCAAATATTCCTCAAGTTCTCTAAGCCACAATCTGATCGACTCTTCTGTGACTTGGACTCTAGCTTTAATAATACCGTCCGCATTTTTAAGTGAGATTTCATTGTTTCTGGCCAAGAATTTTACAAACCACTTATGACCTGGGCGATCATCTTTGAATTTATTTTTAATCACGAATTATTTTCTGTAGAGTATCCAACAATTCCTGTTTTTTCACTTGAAATCCACATTTGGAAATATTAACAAGCCATTCAACTACCTTTTTTTCACCATCCACCCCTAGCGCTGGTTCTGGTCTCGGTTTCTTAACTCCATCTTGTCTGTGCCCACTGATTTTGTCCAATTATCCACATTAATGGACAAAATCAGTGGACGCAGACTTGGGAATAGCATATTCTCTGCATATTTGTCTTATCGTTTTTTTCTTCTCACGAATGTCACTTAATTTTAGCTTTCTTTAAATCTTCTTCTGTGTATCTTTTCTTTACTTTTTCTCTACCTTCCGAAGAACTCATCTTTTCTTTACTTTTTCTCTACCTTTCGAAGAACTCATCTTAAACAGAAAAAAATAAAAAAATAAATTAGTTTGTAAAAAATAAAAAGTTTTAATAAAAAAAAAATTATACATATTAAATTATTTTTGCAAATAAGTTAAAAAATATATAATTACGCTATTATTTGTATTTGATGAAAAAAATGGACGCAATTTGGTTAAATACTACATACCTATATAGTTTGCGTCCACATGTGATGAATGATATTTGTATTTTTTTCTACAATCATAATAATGTGGAAGCAAATTGCTCATTACGATTGTATGATATTGGAACATAAATAAAAAATTAAAACAAATTCCCTTTCATAATTTAATTACATAAAAATAAACACTAACTAAATCATAAATAAATAGACGAGTTTGAGTCCATTGTGTTCGCAAAGTGTAAATTTTATAAATTCGGTGTAGTAATTCGCGTACACCTTATTTTAACTGTTAGCTTAAAAAAACATATAAATACACAATTAATATTACTACCTTTTTCATGCTTTATGTCTAGAAACAGCTGTGTATACCAAAATACGCATAAAACAATAAAATACCCTGAGGCCTGTAGTGGCGCAGTGCAAGCGTGCTACTGTAACCTACAGGTTCAGGGTTCGATGCCCAGTCGAGGAAACGAAATATTTAATATTATCAATTTAAATATTTAATGTATCATTTCTTCGCTCTGGTAATAAGGCACAGCGCGACGTTGAGTTTCGCCACTCAACACGCAATGCCTCAAATTCGGCGGAAAGTGGCGAACGGGAGTGGAACGGAGTGTCTTAACACTAGGTTTCCGGGTTCCGTCTGCCTACCCTGCCTCGTGCGGGATACAGCGTGAAGCTAAAAAAAAAAGCAATAAAATACTTACCGGCAAACGCGCCCCTGCAGATTATTTTTTTGCCAACATTCCTCACACCCGCGCTTCTTTGTTCAAGAACGAAGAGTAACTATTTTTTTTTACATGTAATTGGTTGGGTACAGAGAACTTTTGTCTATGTGTGTATATATCTTATACGATGAGGTATTAGCGGTAACGACTTTGGATCCGTCCATTAATCACGTGAGATTCTAAAGGGGGGGAGGACGTTCAGCAAAAATCACGAAATATCACAAAGGGGTAGGGGGGTGCAATAAGATATCAAGATATCACGCGTATTTATTTTTTCGCCAAACGCGTAGTGCAAGAATAAAATTTCACTATTATTCTGATAATGATCACAGAACTGATTTTTTTTTGCTTATAATTTAAATTGAAGCTATTTTTATCAGCTTTAAGGTGCATTTCACAGAAATCGATTATTTTTACGCGTTCAATAGTTATTTCAGAAAGAAGCTGTGGAAATATGGACATACATACATGTATAAACTATTGAAGTACTAT
Source organism: Eueides tales michaeli (assembly GCA_018249855.1). Taxonomy (NCBI): domain Eukaryota; kingdom Metazoa; phylum Arthropoda; class Insecta; order Lepidoptera; family Nymphalidae; genus Eueides; species Eueides tales. The sequence continues at coordinate 3,322 of DWMZ01004227.1, forward strand.
ATGTATTTTCTGACTCTGTTCATCGAGTTAAGTCGAATTATTGCCGAATTTTGAAAAAGTTGCTTTAGAAGGTCAAATACAATTTTAATGAAATCTACTAAAAAAAATACACGAGATTTTGGGTATGGGGGGGGACAGTTTTAAATCTCACCACGTATTACCAAAGAGGGAGGGGGGGGGTTGTAAAAACATCGAAAAAACCATCACGTGATTAATGGACGGCCCCTTTTCGGTGATATAGTGTGTTAATATACCTATTTTCGAAAAATTTTATAGGGAGGTCCGAAAAATGGACGCGAACTTCCGAAATGACCTATTATACCAAAAAAAACTCCCCTTAAAAGAGATGAGAACCCACACCCAACTTACCGTTTATGCTGAAACACGGGCATATTCCGCCTAACCTCCTTCAACTTGTCCGTTATCTCGAGCACCCTGTAGCTGGGGCTGATGACGTCACAGTCTACTGCCACCGTCCCCCAGGGGTCTACTCCGAGGGAGTGACCAAAAGACCGTCTTTTCGCATTATGATGACCGGATTGGGCTGATGCTATTACATAGCATTGATTTTCTATAGCGCGGGCTCTGAAAGACGGGATGATAACGAGTTTAATGTCATTTGACATTGTATCAAAATTTATTGAAAATATCAATTATTGGACGATTGACTGGTTGATAGGTTGGTTGATTTGATAGATTTTTTATTTGGTTTATTGGGTGTTCGATTGTTTGGCTAACATATATTGATAGGTTGATAGATCGATGTCTCGATAGATATATTTATAAATTGATAGATTAATGTCTCGGTAGATTAATAATATATTGATAAGTTGATAGATTGATATATTGATTAATAGATAAATTTATGGATCGACATATTAATCAATTGATAGATTAATAAATTGATATATTGAGTAATTGACAGCTTTATGAATTGATAGATTGATAAGATTCAATAATAATCATAAAAACTATTAAAAAAGACTTACCGTAATAATAAATGCCAATGTGCTTCGCCGGTCGCGTGTGTGAATGCAGATGGGAAGGTTAAAATCTCCGCACCTAAATTACTCAGAGCAGAACTGAGTTCTGGAAACCTCATGTCGTAGCAAATTGCCAGGCCTTGTTTATGAAACAATTAATTTTAAGTTACTTTAAATGGTAATTGTATCAATTTCATATTAATTTGAGTGTTATTTTTTTGTTAAATAATCAAAATATTCACTTCAGGAATTTACGTCACTTTCGTAAGCTATGTGCAATAAATACTGGTGTGCTTTAGTTTTTTCTTTACCTCATATCCGGGAACCTGGGAACCTGATGTCAAAACACTCCATACCCATTAAGACATTTCCAGGCCCCACTTTCCGCCGAATTGAGCCACAATACATTTGCACACATTGCTTGATTAACAGAGAATTTTGTTGATATAATAGTATATTCTAGGAGAAAAGTTTTTTATATAAACGAACAAACTAAATTTCTTAATTTCCAATATTAAGTATATATTAATTCGATTTTACATATTCTGATAATTCTACGTTATATTATATACTAAAAAGTTGAAGTCTATTTCGGCGCAAGGCCACAAGTGTGCTACTGTAAACGCGATAAGTTGCGGGTTCGATCCCCACTAGAAGATAGTAAATATTTAGTATTCCCCTTGCTTTGACAGAGCAAATCGCGAGCATGCTGGATGGCGTGCGGCATATGAGCGACTGCTTCTTCGTGGATGGAAGCGCGTGCCTTACAGCTCCGGTACCTCTTCCGGAGAGGAGGGAGCGTGATCGAAGACTGTCTTCCTGCTGGTTGATGGTCGGAGGTTGCGCGAGGTGACTTACCTTTGAAGGACCTCCACGTAAGTGGTAGGAGGCCAGACTTACCAACGGTCCCTGCTACCAGGGTAAAACCCGGAAGCAGGTATACTGGACCCGTCTGCTTGTGACCTTCGGGTTGGTACAGGGGGACAGTATAACATAAACAGGTTAGTCTCGTAAGAGAATGAGGGTGTTCATTCGCTTTGATAGCAACACCTTAACTTTAGCCAAAGTAGAGAACAGATGAATATTAATAGGAACGTAGTATCTTAACACTAGGTTCCCAAGTTCCCTCTGCCTACCCCGCCATGTTCAGGATACAGCGTGAAGCCAAAAAAAAAGGAACATACCAACTTTTCCCACTGGCGTATCAACAGGCGCTACAATATGTTGGCCTGGCGTACAAAAATCACTTTCTTTCAATCTTATATTCTTCTCTGGAATCTCAACGTCAAATAAATGTAACTTTCTGTACGTTTGTACTATGGCACCTTCGTTGTTTATTATTATGTGTGTATTGAATACTTTATTTGGATTGTTTTCATCCTAAAATTAAAAAAAATTTCATCATAAAGTATATAAAAAAAACGTAAATACCCTCTTGGTTTTATGTTCGCACTGTGTAATTTTTTTATTAGCTTCACACTCTACTCTGCACATAGCAGAACAGAGGGAACCTGGGAACCTAGTATTAAAATACTCCCCTTGCCTATTTAGACAATTCATAACCTCTAAGCATCTAACGCAGAACCATGATGCTTACCATATTTTTACTATTTTTTGAGTGTTTTTTTTACTATTTTTAAAGTGTTATTCCACACTTAGGAAAGAAAAATACTAAATTTATAAACGTATAAAAATTTGGACGAAACAGGATTTGAACCTGCGCCTCTTGAAAACCGTTCAAGCGCTCTGACCACTAAGCCATCCGTCCTCACCAAGCTCCGTCGAAATTTTTATACACTTGTTACAACTTATTTTTGTTGCTAGCATCTCTGTAGGGAGATTTTTATAAATTACCGCTACCCAAAGATAATTAGAATTATCGTTTGGCAAGAGAGAATGCTGTTTATTAAATATTTTTTACTATTTTAAAAACGTATATATATATTTTTTTTTTATTTTTATATCATGCAAGCAGTCGTGGACTATGAGCAGATTTGCAGCAGAGAGCGGATTGGCATATAGAGTTCATCCCCTGTAGGACGTAACTCTTAAAAGTAGTTTGTAGCCTACTGCAGAAGGCTATCCAGTTTCATAATTTTACGCCGCTTTAGTCGGCCCATGTCTTCGGAGGTTATGAGATTTACTGCTAAATGGTTTGGATGCCTTTTCAGCCTCGTCTTATATTTTGAGCTATGGGATCTAATTTCTTCCTTCACTGTGTTGACTTTAAGGTACCCATGCAATTCGTCGATCCTTATAAACCATGGGGCGTTCACTAGGTGCTTCAAAATGCCATTTTGAGCCCTTTGTATCATCATGATGTTTGAGTCGCAGGCTGACCCCCACAGTTGGATTCCGTAGGTCCACACTGGCTTAAGTACAGTTTTGTAAACCAAAAGTTTATTGTCCAATGACAGTCTTGAGTTTCGACCAAGCAGCCAGTGTAGCTCTCTAGATTTCAGATTCAGCTCATCTCTTTTAGTAGCTATGTGTTTCTTCCAGGTTAGTCTGCGATCCAAGTGCATGCCCAAGTATTTCACCGAGTCCTGGTGAGGGAGCTGCCTATCTCCTAGAGTGACTGGTGGGCAGTCCTCTTTTCTCAACGTGAATGTTACCTGGACTGATTTTGTTGAGCTAGTTTTAATCCTCCATTTCTTCAGCCATTTACTGATATTATTCAGGCCGTGTTGCTGAGATTTAGAGGCTTCTATAGGACATTTGTTCACAGCGAGGATTACCGTATCATTTGCATAAGTGGCTGTGGTTATACCTGTGGTCTGCGGTAAATCCGACGTAAATATTGAATAAAGTATGGTCCCAAGGACTGAGCCTTGTGGTACTCCAGCTTCAATCGGATAGAATTTTGAAGTAGTGTCATCTACCTTTACCTGGAATATTCTTTCTGAGAGGTATGAGTCAAGAACACTATAGAAGGCGTGAGGCAGTAATGATTTAATCTTGCACATAAGACCCTTGTGCCATACCATGTCAAATGCCTGTTGCACATCAAGGAAGGCTGAGCAACAGTATTGTTTTAGTTCCAATGATGTCCTTATGACATGGCACACTCTGTGGATTTGCTCTATGGTACCATGTTCTTGTCTGAATCCAAACTGATGGTCAGGGATTATTTCTTTCTCAGAAAGAGCATTAAGCAATCGTTGTTGTAGAACTTTCTCAAACAGTGTGGAAATTACTGGCAACAGGCTTATCGGCCTGTATGAAGATACTTCTTGTGGTTGCTTGCCTGGCTTACGTATCATTATAATTTGGGAAACTTTCCATAGTGCTGGAAAGTAACCAACTCTCATGATTGCATTGAAGAGGATAGTCATATATAGTATTCCTTTTCGCGGAAGTTCCGCGAGAATTTTCCTATCAATGAGGTCAAAGCCCGGAGCCGGAGCCCCTTTTTACTGTCCACTGTTTTGTGTTTACTGATCTCTCGAGGTGTAGTCGGTTTTAGGGATAGATCTAGTTGAAAGTCTTGTTTTAGGATGTCATCTATTTCGGACTCATCAATAGAAGCATCAGCTTCATTATCAACAAATACCGTCACCAGATGATTTGCGAAAAGCTCGGCCTTTTCTGATCTTGATTTTGCCCACTTATTGTCCCCTGTCCGGAGTGGGGGATTGGAGCTTTGTGGCTGGTTAAACTTTTTACAGGCACGCCACAGTGAGTAATCAGTTACTTTAGTAGCCGTAAGTGACTCTAGGTAGCTTTCAAGTGTAGCATTTTGATTTGCCTTCAAAGCGTCTTTCAACTCTCGTATGGCTGTGTTTAGAGCTCTTTTGTCATCTGGATGCCGGGTATTGTGCCAAACTCTTCGTAGTCGTCTTTTATTCTGTATTTTTTGTCTAATTTCCCAGGGTACGATATTATGTCTTGGTGTTTGGTTGGAGTTTTCTAATGTGGTCTGCCAGCATGCCATCTGAATTGTTTGTGTCAGTTCTTGAGTAGCGTGGTCTATATCATTTGGTGATTTCAGTAGTATATGTAGATTTAGTGTCTTATCCACTACTTCCCGGAATGATTCCCAGTGTGTGTGCTTGTTGTATAGTCTGGGCCTCTTTTCCATATTAAGAATGGTGGTGCTGACAGTCAATATGACTGGAACATGGTTTGTGGAGCTATCTAGGCAGGATTCTATCGACATAAATAGTCTAGACAGTCCCTTCATAATAAAAAAGTCCAGGACATCTGGCAATCGGTTGGGGTCAGTAGGCCAATGCGTGGGCTCAGGAGTAGCAATAGTAGTCAGACAATTAGTATCTACGCTTTTCTTAAGTTCTTTACCTCTAGTAGTTGATAGTCTACTACCCCAATGAACATGCTTAGCGTTCCAGTCTCCTCCAGAAATAAAGCGATCTCCCAAGGTTTGTAAATATTCTGTGAACTGGTCTGCTGTAATTTTGTGTTTCGGGGGACAATAAACAGAAGAAATGTTAAAATCTCCATTTTTGTCCTGTATAGTAACAGTGGCAGTCTGGATGTGCACTTTCCTAAACTGTGGCTGTTTGTGATGTCTAATTAATGATTTGATAATGATTGCTGATCCAGCTTGGGCCGATCCATCAGGGTGGTTTGTGTTATAGATATTATAGTTTTTTATTCTTACATCACTCCTTGAAGTGAAGTGTGTTTCTGAGATAAGCAGTATATCTAACTGATGTAAGTGTTAAAAAAAAACGTATATATACTAAATTTAAAAATGTATAAAAATCCAAATTTTTATATGTTTTTAAATTTAGTATTATTAGAGTGTTACTCCAAACTTAGGAATGAAGGAAAAGCTTAGTTGGTCAGGGCGCTTGAACGGTTTCCAAGAGACGCGGGTTCAAATCCTGCTTCATTAAATTTTTTATATATTTTTAAATTTAGCACGACGTTTACCATTGTGCCAAAAAAAAAAATAGTTTTTTAGAAAAGCATTATACAAACCTTTTCATGCACTCCACCCATAGAAAGCCATACATTATGCTGTGCCGCTAATTCTCTATACTTTTTAACTGTATTTCCAGTCATAATGGATTCTGCCGAACTAATTGTATCTTTTTTATTATCACATATAAAATCACAGCCTTCGGGAAAAAACATCATCTGTAAAGAATAAACTTTATAGTGTGTGTACAGCATGTAAAAATTTGTAGGAAATTTAATTTGAACCCGTTTCTTTTAAAAACACCTTCTAACAAATTTTTTTCCTTCTATAGATGTGGAATAATATTTTATAATGTTACAAAATATTTAATAAATAGCTTTATTCTCTTTTGATTAATGATAATTCTAAATTAATTCAGTAATTTTTTTTTAAAAATCTCTCTACAGAGATATTTATGATATATAAATAATGGTGTATGTTGTATAAATAATGTTGTTAAACATATAAGAATTTTGACATAGCGTAATGAGTACATATATCTTATCGATTAAAGTCAGTCAATTTGATATTTTTTAAAAAAAAGCTTATATTTCTGGGTATTAAAAATTATAAAAAATAGTGTTGTTCTTCTTTTAACTTAGCATTTTACCTCACTTATAGCAGGACATATAGAGAGAAATTATAGTTAAAACACTGTCTGACTGTAAGCTAAACAGTTGGGGGTTGGATTACTGCTCGGGGGAAGGCATTATTTCCTTACATATAGGAATAGAAAGAAAATTAAGTAGTGCTTGAGCTGTGGGAGCATCTTAACACTAGGTTTCATCATCTTGCTTTATGAGTAAAAGAGAATCGTTGCGATTCAAATTTAAGCACAATGGTTGAGGATTCAATTCCCATTGAAGAAAAGAATATTGGCATTTGGAATACTAAGACATAATGCAATCTTAAAATCCAACAATTACTAAACTGATTTTAATGAAATTAGACCGTTCCTTAAGTTTTAATATATCACATCAGAAAAGCAATTTCATTTTTAGTTTTGAAGTTTGTGGACAAACATAAAAACATATTATATAGATAAAATATCTCAAGTCAGGAAAAGATATACCTAATATTAGAAAAAAGCCTTTTATTTTCATTTATTTACAAAAAATCTTCATTGAAAGTTCAAATAAGATAAATACATTAAAAACAAACCTGTACATCATCTTTTGAAGCGTCACTTATTAACTTGCTAACTACACTCATATTTTCATCCTTATTAGCTACCGATGTCATTTGACATACTGCAATTCTTTTAGACATTGTGCCTATATGCCTTTTTATTTCCAAATGTGATATTCGTCTCAAGAGAGATATTGTCCAATGCTGAAATAATTGTAAAATTAAATGTTTTAATACTTCATTACAGTTTCACAATGCTGTTTAAGTATTATTAGTTTACTGATAAGAGGGTTTATCAATCTTATTTGCATTAATTAACATTACAAATTATATATATAAATATAGACAATTATAATACTAGTACTTATTATATACTAGTAAATATATTAACGTTGTTATATTTAAATATATTATTCTATATTCTTACCCGCATGATAAGATAATTTATTTACAGCCAAATATGTAGTTATTAAGGCAAATTTCCTAAATTTATAATATATGTGAAATAAACATACTTATCACGAATTTTCTTTCTTATAAAATTGACAAAAAACGCTAAGAAGGTAATAAAAATTAAATTATCACTTTACTTAACCTTATCAGCTGTTTGCGTACGGACATGAAACGTCAAACATCAAAGATTTATCTCATTTACAGGACACTGAAATAATAATAATAAAAACCGTAATAGAAAGAAATATGGCCATAAATTTACTAAATCAAGATCAAATATATTATTTTAAGTACAGCGATAGTTTAGTAGAAAAAAATATTTTATTATTTTTTTTATATTATATATTATTAATAAATGATGATATAAATTTCCGAACGCATTTCATCTAGAAACGTCTCTGACTTGACTTTCAAATATTTCGTTTAGTCAATTGTCACTTGATGTTAAAAATAAACACCTATAGCCGCATTTATATCACAAAGAGAACAGCAAGTCTAATAAATAAATACATCGTGCATTGATATATATTATTAAATAAAGGAAATTTACAATGAGCGAGGAGAAACCGCCAGTGGAGGTAATCGTCAATTGTTTTTAAGTATGAATTTGCTTATGGAGAAAGTAGATTTTTTAAAGAATTTGATTACAATAAAATATAATCGGCATATTTTGAATTGAATGTTAACTTTATGATAAAAAGAACGTTATTTTGATTCCCTTCAATATTTTTAATTATATTTCAAACATACTGTATATATTATTTTGAATTAATTTAAATAAACTTATAAAATATGTTCATTTTCGTATTTATTGATTGAATAAAAATCAAGATTGCTACTTGTAAAATATAAATTGTCATTCCTCTTATTTTTAATAATTATGATACACTATTATATATTTGTAAATATTAACCTTCATACACAAGTGTTTCTACTATATTAATATATCATATATACACTTAAGAGTGTAACACTTAATAAAAACGTGAATGATTATACCTTTTCTAGACCACAAAACCTAAAATTAAACATGACTGGTATCAAACAGATGCACTTGTAGTAGTCACAATTTTGCTCAAAAATGCTCCCAGTGACAAAGTGAAAGTTAATTATGG
>DWMZ01004228.1:0-11923 GCA_018249855.1 Eueides tales michaeli
TTAATACGAAAATGTCTCTAGATAAACGTTAAAGAATTATTTACAAAACATATATCGATGTGGTGGCGCAGCAAACTTGTGACTACAACGCTACAGCTACAATGATATATTTATTATTTTCAATTTATATGTTTAATGTTTTAATTTGATCGCTCTAGTAATAGGGCAAGCGCGGCGTTGAGTTCCGCCTGCCAATACGCAATGCCTCAAATTCGGCGGAAAGTGGCGAACGGCACGGAATGTTTTAACACTAGGTTGGCAAGTTCCCTCTGAATACCTTGAAATGTGCGGAATACAGAGTGAAACCACATTCGTTCAGCGAAAAATTAAGCATCGAAATTCAGATTATCTATATTTTCAGGTTAAATCTGCCTACCCTGTGTATTTGGAGCTGAAATGAGGCTTAATCACTATATAAAGAAAATTGTAAATATTTCTTTGGACAGGAATACCAGTGGGTATTTACTTTGACCTTATTTATACAATACAAATATGCTTATCTAACCTTTGACTTCTATTTTACAAAAAATAAACATGTAATTATACTATTATAATTATGGAAAAACCAGAAATGATATGAACACGTGTTGCACCAATCCATCCAATTTTCGAGTATTAAGTGGAAGAGTTTATTTTTATTTCCTTATCAGAGCTTGGAAAATGAAATATTTAATATTTACATTTCTTCGTTACCAGGCATAGAGCGGCGCTGAGTTCTATTACTCAAGACACAATGTCTTAAATTGGAGAATGGATGTGCCTTAATGGGAACAGAGTGTCTGAACACTAGGTTCCTAAGTTTGCTCTGCCTACACTGCCAAGTGCAGAATGTAACTTGAAGCTAATGAACGAGTATTTGCTAAGTAACATATAACTAAAATTTCAGTTTCCAACCACAGAAGTCGGTCACCTGTACCGTCAAACGGAAATACTTAGATTATTTTATTTAAAAATACGATATCAGTTACTGATACACCTAAGTCATTAAAATGATGTCATTTTTACAAGAAAATTGTTTATCGATGTAATTTTTTCGAATACAATCATTAAAATAAGCGTATAATCTAAGAAATAAGTATATCTTTATTTATTATCTGTGATGGGATTATAATTATTGAAGATTAGTTTGACAGTCATACCTAAAAAATTGCCAATTTTCAATTTACAAAACAAGTGAAGATAACTTCCATAGATACAAAAATTATATACATTTTATAATTTTTAAATATTGTGCAATAATTAATAGAATATATAAATTATAATTGACAGATGAATTTCTTTGTTTTTGTTCCTCTTGTGCTAATAAGAAGAAAAATACGGGACATATAAATTTTACATCATTGGTTAAGTATAGTTAAGTGTAGATTTTTAATAATTGCTGGTAATATTAGTAATTCTATTTTTAACCGAACCATTTGAGTGTTTATATAAAACGTTACAAAAAGGAGGCAAAAGAGCACAAACGTGTGTCTGTAAACGCAACAGGTTCGATTCTCAGTAGAGGTAATAAAATGTCTAATATTTTTATTTCCTCGCTCTGGTGACAATGCAATGCGCGGCGTACTTCACACGCGAAGCCTCCACAATTTAAAGGAACACATCATATACACATTTAAAATCGTAACAGGGATGCTTTCGGAATTCGGCGGAAAGTGGAAAAACTTAATCGGAACGCAGTAAAACTAGACTCCTAGGTCCTCTCTACATAATCTATATTATGAGAATAACCCCAAATTGATATCTAAAAATAAAAATTGACATTCCATATAACGTGACAGCCGAAGTCAACTGTCGCTATAAACAAAGAACACAACATAAAAATCGATATGGCTTGTAGATTTTTTAAATATTATGTAATTTCTATTATAACTACTTGAATAAATTTGGTCGAATACGCATGAATGCACGAACAAGCGCAGAGTCAGACAGACAAAAATTAAAAATTATTTCTCACATTTTTTATAAATATCAATGAATACCTTCAATAATATTTTTTCTCATATATTATGTAGATACAGCGAACAGTGACGGATTTATGATAGGTATATACTAATGATTCGCCTGCGACTTTGTCCGATAGATTTACACAATTTTATTTACTAATCTCAATTACTTTTATTTTATAATAACATTATCACATTTAAGATAATATTTATTACACAAATCTAAATGACTAAAATTTTTGTACAAAATTTACCGAATTAAATATGTTAAATTGAATACAAATAAAACAAACACTAAATGTAAAAGGAAAGTTTCTAATTATAATTGTGAAAATTTCAATTAAGTCTGGTTAGCCGTTTATAAGATTGTGTATAAACGCACAGGCAAACTGACCAAAATATGAAAAATCACTAATTTAAGGCCTATTATATTAATAAACGTCCCCTACAAGATGTTTTTTTAACATGTCTTCCTTGTACAGACAGCAATCAGTTAGAAATTTATTATAAGTATATATATATATATATATAAATTTGTAAATGGCTATTTAAATAGGGAAAGCAGGTAGCAGGTAGATAAGGTCGAATTTAGTAAGTACATTAAGCTATAAATAATTAAAAAAAATAACTAGTTATATCTGAACAGGCTATCAGTCTTTAACCACAGTCTATAAATTACACTACGATATATATACGCTAAAAATATTTTAAATATTGTCATAATAATATTGCCATCAGTAAACGCAATGTACGTATCTAAACACATAAATTATTTGCTATGCAGTTGTCATACAGATAATACTTATTGTTCCAAATGAAGCTATAAATATGTACATAGATTATTAATTGAAAAGACTGTCGTTAATTTTCTTTCTTGTTAACGCTGTTTTTGACTTAGCATTTTTTAAGTTTTTTTGTTATTGTTATAGAGAGAGAAGTTGAATTGTAATCTTATATTGTTTTAAATGTTAGCTAAAATTGCTAACAATATTTGAAGAAAATATTATTTTCTTTCAGCTTGACGCAGTATCTTCGCAGCATGACAGGTTAGACAGAAGGAACTTAGGAACCTAGTGTTAAGATACCGTTTCGTATCCCAATCTCAGCTGAATTTGAGACATTGCATATTGATTGGTGGAACTCAAAAATATTTTTTTTTTCCTTCGAATGGGAATCGAACCACAACCTGTCGCACTTACAGTCACACGCTTGTGCCTCCGCGCCGTGACAGACCTCTAATCTAAATATAAAATCATTTAAAATCCATTTTACTAACTAATACGATTTTTTATATGAATTTTTAAAAAATAAGAGATTTTTAATGGAAATTAATGCTTGATTTGTAAGATTTTTCTTTATAGTTTTAGCAACTGAGAATCAAAGTTAATGCCTCAGACTTGAAAAGATCCGACAGAAGCACTCGTTTTATAGTTTTAACTTTCATCATTCTTTCCAAATGATATAATAAAAATAGATGCGTGTATGTATATATATATATATATAAAAAATATAAGATAAGAAAATAATATTTTTATTTTGACTACAATACGAATTAAATTTAAGATAACGTTACGTACGTGTCCCAGTCATGTCATGTTAGTACCTATAAATGACGTACGCATTGAATTTTTTTATTATTAAATAATATAATAACAAAATCGGCTGATTTTTATTATGATCATTAACTCCTACGCTAATTTCTGGTTCACATCGAGATTTTTTTTATTTTGAATAGTCAATTTATCAAGGAAGGCTGATATAATATAATTTGTATTGTTACCTACATAGGTACTGCACCTGTGGTCAGAGTTACCTGCCTAAAAATAACAATTGCCTTCGTACACTATAGAGTAGGTATAGATCATCCAAACAAAAATCGAACACCCCTGCCATATAGGCGTAGGAAGATGGACACGTCCATCTTAATTTTACTAACTAAGAAATACCTTAAATATGTCTTTACACAAGTAGATTTGTTTAAAGTAGGTATAAGTCCGGGTCCACCGTAAAACATTATTTCTAGATACGCTCATGCCCTGCCATTGTACATACACACATACATATTAGTTAACTATATTATACACAATAACATCCAGATTGTTATTGGTGCCACTCAGCAACAATAACAACTGACATATAAATATATAAACAACAAGATTTTTAGTTTTTATAGTCTCTCAAGTATTATTATATCTATCTTTACATAAAATAAATCTCCATCGTGCCATCTTCATTCTACGTGACATTGGCGAAGTAAATTGTGCTCTACTGGCACGCCTAAAAGCCATAAAATAAATAATACAATACAAATATATAAACAATCAATAAATGACACAATGTCAATAAATATATATTTTTTTTAGCTTTATCCTGCACATGGTGGGTAGGGTGGGTAGAGGGTTTGGAACATAATGTCAAACTCCTTTCCGTTCCCCATTTTCCGACGAAATTGAGGCATTGCGTGTTGAGTGGCGACACTCAACACCACGCTTTGCCTCGCTACCACAGCGAAGAAAAGAAAACATTAAATATTTGATATTTTCAATTTAATTTCACGTTTATAGTTACACGCTTGTGCTGCTGCTCTACGACAAGATTAAATAAATAAATAATACAATTTTAAATCGCCATCAAAAATAAAACGCCTTCAGCTGAGATCGCACGACCTACTTTGTTTGTACTTAGAAAAACTGTCATGTCATTTCATCCATATCAATGGACGGCTAACATTAAAGAATCGATCAAATGCGAGTCTAATGTGCCCACCGAAAGCCTCATACCCATTATAGGATTGTATGTCAGCGGGAAGTAAAGAAATTTAAATTTGCATTAATTTTTTATGAAATGAGGTATATTATCCTAACCCAAAAATAAAAATGTGTTATAAACCTCCTTTTTTTTACGGGTCACCAGATGGTAAGAGATCACCGTCGCCCACGGCCCCGTGTAGCACCAGGGCGGCTACAGGTGCGTTGCCGGTCTTTAAGATGAATGGACATCGGGCCCCGGCATTACCCAATGCAAAACACAGTGCCCGAAGTCACTGCTTAACGCCGGTTTTAAATGCCGACGGTGGTAATGATCCAGTCGAGTCTGCCCATGCGTGTTGCCATTGCTGACAACGTGCCTCTTACGACACCATCAGTACCAGGGTGATCCTATTCTAACCCAGAATCACACGGCTAAATCTTCAAAAATAATATTTTTTTTTCAGCTTCATGCTATATCCCGGATTCATTTGATCACTTGTTATCTTGGAATCCACATTTTCCACTGAATATGAGGCATTGCGCGCTGAGTTAATGAAAAATTAAAATATTAAATATATCATTTCCTTATGGGGAGAGAGTTAAGGATAAAGTACAAGTAAGTAGGTATATAGTATATTAATGACATTTAATATAATAATGGAAAAATCTTCTCACAAGTCATAAATCAATTATGGTTTTATTAAGTACTTATCTTTAATGTATTGAAAGCAAATACCCTATAGATAAAAACGGAATGAATGGTATTGTTATAAATATAATATTGAAAAATACGATAAGCTGGCAAAATTATAAATGTCTACTCAGTTTCACGCTGTATCCCGCACGTGGCAGGGTAGGCAGTGGGAACTTGGGAACCTTTTGTTAAGACACTTCGTTCCACTTCCGTTCGCCACTTTCCACCGAATTGCGAGAGCGTGAGGCATTGCGTGTTGAGTGGCGGAACTCAACGCCGCGTTTTGCCTTAACATTACCAGAGCGAAGAAACGAAAACATTATTTTTTTAAATTGAAAATGTTAAATATTTAATTTGCTCGAGTCGGGATCGAACCCACAACCTGTCGGTCACACGCTTGTGCCGCTGCGCCACGACAGGCCTGATATTTACCTAATGTTTATTTAATGTATTGTTTATATTGAAAAACGGTTTTAAGGGTAACATTTATTTTTAACATTTTTAGAAAGTTATTCCACAATTTAGAAAAGAAAGATACTTATTTAGAAAATGTATAAAATTTTGAGTTCAGCGGGATTTGAACCTGCGCGCGTTTTCCGGTATGCTTGTCACAATTTATTTATTTAAAATTAAATATGATGTAACGAGCATATAAAGTTTTAGATATTTTGCACAGTTCTCTTCTTTCTTTAATTTACATATAATTTAATTATGCAATATATGTAAATAGCTGGAAAGTGAAAAGAGCACAATGGAAAAAAATATCATTTTGCGATTTGCAATTTCAACTTGAGGATATTAAGGTTCTAATCTTCATAGAGTCTGTAAACGTGATTCTAGGTTCGATTCCCGAGAAGGATTAGTTATTTTCATGGCCCCGCTCTGGTATGGAAGCAGAGAAATGTTGAATGCCGTCACTGAAAACGCATCGTCTTCTAAAATAAATGGTGTGATTATAAAGAAATGAGATCAAACTCATAATACATAAGCGTTCTGGGGTAATTAATTTATAATTTTGGTAACTACGATCCCATCTAAAACCGATCACTGTATGTACATGGAATATATATTAAAAAAATATTACAGGCGACGTTCACAAGTGGGTTTAGTACCCGAAATAGAGATTTTCAATTTTTTTTTATTGTCTGTTTGCGTTTCTACGCGCTTATATCAGAAAAAGCTAATCAGATTTAAATGCAGTTTTCACTGTTATATATATTTTGGCAAACTTCCTTCAATATTTACTTTGTATTATCGGTTTTAATTCGGTTAATAAATTAAAAATATTCGATTAAATAGATTAATAAATAAAGTGTCAATTTAAAATTTTAACTTCGACTAAATTGCTAAAAAAAATATTCATTTAGCTGAAATTTCAGTTTTCAATGTATATACATAGTCATAAAACTAATAATGTTATCATTACAAGAAATTAACATGAACAAAGCCGTGGGAGAGTCGCTAGTTTTAAATAAAACGCCACATATAAAACATGTATATAAAATGTATTATTATAAAAAGGCCGCGCCCGCGCTCGGACGCGTCTCACGTATCAACGTCGGATGCTGCACGCTGATGATTTGGCGCGCTGGATCTTCTTCAACAGGATCTGGATACAAAAATAAATAAAAAAAAAAAACAATTAATCAATCGTTGCTTAAGTCCGAGGTTGCGGGCTTCGCTAGGTTATGGCTTCGATTCCCAGTTAAAGAAATGAAATATTTAATATTTTAGTTTCATCGCTCTTGTAACAAGACAAAGGCCGGCAATTGAGCTTTCCCACTGAACAAGCATTACCTCAAATTCGCAGCTTACGCAGCTTGTTAGGGAGCCAGAGGAGAAAATGAGATATTAAAATGTTTTCAATTTCTCACGCTGGTAACGTGGCACGCAGCGTTGAGATCCGTCAGTTAATACGCCTGAAGAAGTCGAAGGAAAGTGGAAATTACAGTGTCCTAATGGGAACGGAGTGTCTTAGCACTAAGCTCCCTTTGCTTACCCTGCTGTGCAATATATATTTTTTTGAAGCTAAAAAGACATATATAATAAGGACTTTCCTTTTAAAAAAATCTGCCTTCATCTTTATAATATTATAGAAAGATAGAATAACATAGAAGTATAGACATAAATGTCAAAATTTAATTCAGCCAAGCAACTCCTAAAGAAACTCATTTAGGACACTTTCTTTCCTTTTAAAATACAACAAAACCATACGAAATATAGACAACAAAACTGTATAGCCCAGAAATTATTAAAACGATTTCTATTTTTTTTTCCGTTTGTCCTGTTTAACCATATATACCTATCAGTAAAAAAATATTGGTAAGTTACGCTAGAAATAATATTTGCTAAGCTTTTTACTTAGGAGGTTTTTATTTACCTTCACGCTGTATCCCGCACATGGCAGGGTAGGCAGAGGGAACTTGGAAACCTAATGTTAAGACACTCTTTTTCCGCCAATTTACGCTGAATTGGAGGTAGTTTTGGATGTGTGGCGGAACTAAACGCCGATCTTTGTCATGTTAATAGGGCGTAGAAATGAAAATATTAATTATTTTTTCCTCGAGTAGTGATCGAACTTACAATTTGTCATGTTTACAGTCGCACGCTTATATCCTGCCTTAGGAGTCTTTATTGTATTATTAGATTTGATATTGAAATATAGTGTATTAAGCTGAAAAGAATCAAGGAAAGAATAACTATCCTATACACTATATAGATATTCTATTATACTATTGCTAAAAAAAAAACGATCATTCTCCACATAAAGTAAGTGGAGAAGTTGTTTTAAATGAAACACTTTTAAACGGATTAATCGCGTACATCACTTTACAGTAGTCCGTGGTCACGGGTAGACTTAGTAGACACGTGACCACGGACTACTGTAAAGTGTTCGAAACGTCGGGTTTCCAAAAATGTTTAAAACTCAATATACGCGATTAATCCGTTTAAAAGTGTTTCATTTTAAATGTGTAACAATCGCAAAAATCAAAGATACTATTATTGGAGAAGTTGTGTTGAATCGCAGCAGGTTGTCAGTTCGATCCAATTCGAGGACAGTATTGATATCTCTCAACCGCCACTCCACTCGTAATACCCTCAAATTCGGCGGAAAATGGGAAACGATAGTGTCTTCATGATAACGGAATGTTTCAACACTAGGGTCCCAAGTTCCCTTTGCCTACCCTGTCATAAGAAGGAAACAGAGTGAAGCTGAAATATATCTAACGCTTGATTGTTTCCGCTTTCCCTTTTTAATGTATGAATGACTGAATCACAACGATATTTAATATTGTCACTAATTTTAATGTATTAATCCACACTAATGAAAGAAAAATAATTATCTAGAAGGTATATTGAGGCCTGACGTGGCGCAGCGGCACAAGCGTGTGACTGTAACCGACAGGTTCTGGGTTCTATCCCCAGTCGAGAAAAGGAAAAATTTAATATTTTCAATTTAAAATATTCAATGTTTCATTTCTTCGCTCTAGTAATAAGGCAAAGTGCGGCATTGAGTTCCGCCACTCAACACGCAATGCTTCAAATTCGACGGAAAGTGGGGAACAGAAGTGGAACGGAGTGTCTTAACACTAGGTTCCCGGGTTTCCTCTGCCTACCCTGCATCATGCGGGATACAGTGTGAAAAAAATAAAAAATATATATAGGTATATTTTTTCAATATTAAATAAGATTTTTAACATTTACCATATTATCATGTTCAATTTTCCTCTGCTGCTTCTTCCTGTGTACAGCCGCAGCTGGTAATGGCCGCTTGGGGGGTTCCCTGGTAGGTATTGAAGATTTCTTGTTATTTCTGGCACTCAGGATTTTGTTTAACAGTATATGATTGTGCCTCTCTATTTCTCGCAGCCTCTCATTCGTGAAGGACATGTTGATACGACGTGTTGTTGGGACTGATATTGACCTGAAATTTTTGGAAAATTATTTTAATCAAGATCAATTTAAATATAAAACGCAAGGTAAAGCGCGGCGTTAAGGTCCGCCACTCAACACGCAATGCCTCAAGTGCCTTAACACTAGATTACCAAATTCCCCTCAGCCTACCCGGCCATGTGCGGGATACAGCGTGAAGCTAAAAAAAAAAACAAAAAAAGACATGATTTATAACAGGTTTGGCACCAGTTATCTTTTCACCAGAACAAGTTGATGGAAAAATTCTTCCCCAAATGGGAATCAAACCCAACTATCACATTTACAGTGAAAGCTGTTCCAGTATGCTATGACTACAGCCCCAAATTCAAATAATATAATACGATAAAACTTCAATTGTATAAAATAATTATTACTTACTTTCATTTAGATTATTTATTAATTTATAAGTATGCTATCACAAAAGTTAACACACCTTTTTAAAATTATTTATCATCATATTTATTTATTAATTAGGAAAAAAATATATAAACATAGAAAAATTCTAAAGTCAAACAAAATCAAAGGCTGTCATACTATTAAAATAATTAACATTGGTACTATTATTGAAGCAGTTTCTACTAATACTGGTTGGTACAGACATTGGTAGAGTATCGGGCTATGTCATGCAATGCAAATACAATGGGTTTCAACTCCCCTTAGGGAAATTATTTATTTTTGTTTACCTTAAAATAAACAAAATATGTAAGTGTTTTAAGTTTCCCCATCAAAAAAATATCTTAAATGCAGACATACAGAGTGAAACAATAGTTTCTCTTTTAACGGAATTAATTTTTAACTTACTAAATATATTAATTGCACCTTTAACTAAATAGATATAAAATCTATCTATATTTAAAAAAAATGCTAAAATTTCTTACCCGTAATCTGAAGATCTACCAGATACTGAGGGAGGTTTTTGACTGGATATTGATGATTGACTCTTTATTAACTTTGCTGGGGCTTTAACTTGTGTTTTACTTGGGCCATTACTTAGAGAAATTTGTTTTTTATTATCTTCTAACTCTATCTCACTTATATCTTCTTCTTCAAATTCATCAGAATAATGAGCTTCATCATCATTGTTATCATTAATTTGTTCTCTATCATTATCATTATCAGACTCGGCTTCTTCATATACACATGTTTCAACACATATATTTGGAGGTTTTTTTACAGCATCAACTATACATCCCATTTCGGAAAACTCCTTTGACAATTCATTTATTTCATTATTGTTCTCCTCCTGATAAAACTGTTTACATGTCATTTTATTAGAGTCACCGGAACAATATTCTGTGTCTATATATCCCATTTTCTCTACATGGCTTTCCGTAAGTGACATTGTGTAAGCGTGCAGCTAATACTACGATGGCAGCAGCTATAATAAAAGAAGTATAATTAAATAGTGCCTAGACTTACTTAGTTTTGTGTAATCTATTGTGTTTTTATATTAGTAAAAAAAGTTTTAGTTGTATTTGTTTGTGACTATAAATATTTTTAAAGCCTTATACTGGCTACATTTAGATATTATAAAGTATAGTATTTTTTTTCTACGTCAATTAAAATAACTAGCTTTACAATAATACATACCACAATAAATTAATAGACTTCCCGTTAAACTATTTCTAAAATAAATTTACAAGACTTTTGCACTACTGCCTAAAGCAATAAATATTATTTAAGCGCAATTATGAAACTATTGGGTACAAAAGAAAACTCTTATAAAATACATAAAAGACAAAGTATTTTGTCATAATCATTTTATTTTTAGAATCTTACAATTCGTACGCTCTTCTTACAGTCAGCCAGAATTAATATAGTTTAACAAATGCACCTTTTTGGTAAAATATATTTTATAGCAATATAATATTGAGCAAATATATAGTTATTGACAAAATCAATAATTATCATAACAACAAGCAAACAAATATCGCGCCACTCGTTTGTCATTTCATTTATTTCGAATATTGCCACTTCAACAGATATTATTAGATAAATATGTTTAAATGTATAAAATAAAATAAATTAACAAATGAAATAACATCTAAATTATATTTTTAATTAAAACAACTAATATTTTGTACATACAAATTGATGACTGTATTTGTAATTTATTTTATACAATAAATATTTTACCTTTATTATGGGAAATTTTCACCTGTAGGAAACATTGAAATATATTGTACGATATAAGCAATCTGCGTTTCATTTTACGTAGGTTAGAATGAATGAAAGATATTTAATAATAAATGATTTTAGTAATAGAAATAAAGGCTTTTTATTATCAGTTGCACAATTATTATTTATTGTTGCTTAAAATATTGCTATATATTAGATTTATAAATCTATACATCATAAAAATATTTTAAATAATGTTTATAGCAGTCTCATTTCTACGTTCGACCAGCTGGTAGTATGTCATATTGACATTTAATTCATTCGCCAATCATTCATAAACGTAGAAGAAAGAAAATAAACCTTTGAATTGGCCAACAAATTAATGAAGTGAAATAATGATTTCTCGTTAAAATTCACGTTTAATAATCATATTTTTATAATAACTTCAAAATGGTGACGATAATAAAGAACCAGTTATTAAAACA